>OFHS01002838.1:0-19193 GCA_900245855.1 Calvadosia cruxmelitensis | reverse complement strand
GGGCGCGAAGAAGTTCGCAGTTTTTGCGACGACGGTAGCGGTCTGATGCTACCTATCGTTTAATGATGATAATGATGATGATACAGTATATTTAACATCCATTTCTGTTAACATGCTATATACAGTACCGTATGTAACTTTTCTCTTTTTATGAGGTACGTGCTCCATGAAGAAAGTAAATAGCTTATAGCGCTTCACAATAAATGATGATGATGATGATGATGATGATGATGCTGATGTCCAGTTCACAGTTGCCACAGCAAAGCTGGATGCTAGGCACAAATTTTACTACAATCGCGTGATTAGACTGTGGAATTCCTTACCCTCAAACATAGTTACTTCGAAAACTCTCTCCTCTTTTAAGCGTCAACTCAATGAGTTTATAGAAAGTTAATTATATCTGTATTTGTAATCAACATCCCTCCGTGTAGTTTAAGTGCATGGCATTGTCTGCCTGCTACACGTGTATTCTTTTGGTTTATTTTATATCCAAATAAAGACATATGAATGATGATGATGATGGATGAATCCCATTTGAAATTTATTGACAACACTCAGATAACTATGTTGCAGCCTGCAACGGAAGCCTGATAAATTTTTTTTAGATAAAATATGAAGTTCATTGTGCAAAGCGTTTAAAGACAAGTACAGTAATTAATCTTGCATATTACATTTGGCAAACACAAATTCACGAAAATCATTAGATCCTGATTTCATCGAGGTTCGGCAAAATAGCAGATGATAGTATTTTGGCAAATCCCTTACCAAATCAAATATATAATTCTTGCCATTGTTGTGTTGTGATCCATTGTGATCGAAGTGTGTATGTGTATGTGATCTCTGTAGATCTGGATGTGTTCTATGTAGAACGAGAGAAACGAGAGAATGTGTTCTATGTAGAATGTGTTCTATGTTTTTACTTCTCCTCGACTGTTTGAAGTAAAAATGAACAGTTGATTTAATGCAAGAAAGAAGCCATCATTTAAAATATGCACGATCACACATATTTTTGTAATTAGACAATCAGTCAATTATTATAGACAGACATTTAATTAATAACTTAATAATCTATACATTTTGCATCAAGCATTGTTCAAATATATATTTTTAAAAGCTGTTCAACTAAAGAATTACGGGAGCACTTGTATTACAGCTGGGACTCGCCATGCGTATTTGGTAGCAAGTGAACCTTGTACCACCAACATGCTACACGAAAAGATCCGACTGTAACGCAGAATTGCGTAGACAAATTGCTTGTTGCGCAGTAAACTAGTCACAAACCAGTGACTATCAAGTTCAAAACTAGACCTGTCATTGTTCATGAAGTGGAGGATCTATGACAACTAGATTTGGTTGACTTGGCTAGACTTGCTCGATACAACAAGGGTCACAAGTACCTTCTAGTTGCAATTGACCTGCCTTCAAAATACTTATGGGTTATTCCCCTAAATAAAAAGAGAGCCGAACACGGCGCTCGTGCAACGGAGAAGATTTCTCAAGAGGGGAGAAAACCTGTGCAAATTCAAGTCGACAGAGGTAGTGAATTTTACGGGGCGAGTCTAAAGAATCTGTTGAAACAAGAAGGCATAAAAATGTACCCCAGTTACAGTGAGCGCAAGGCATCGGTTGTGGAAAGAGTCAACAGGACGATAAAAAATCTGTCATTTAGATGGTTTACTTACAAGAGTACAAGAGCTTACCTGGATGTTCTACCTTCGTTGGTTTCTCGATACAACCACAGCGTTCACAGTGTTACGAAATGATACCAGTTGATGTGACGAGGGAAAATCAAGTGCGGGCCTGGATCAACCTGTACGAGAAACAAGTAAAGAGGCGACCATCAGACAGACATTTGTTGCAAATCGGAGACACGGTTAGAGTTAGCAACTCCCGCTCAGTTTTCAGAAAAGGCTACTTGTCGTGGTGGAGTGAAAAATTATTCGTTAATTTGGCAGTATTAAAGGTCTAGTGACAGAGTACAAATTAAAGACCTAAATGGGGAGCCTATTTTAAGGGACTTTCTATCACAAAGAATTGCAGTTGGTTGTTAAAACTGACAGGTACTGCATCGAAAACATTTTGAGGAGCAAAACGGTTTTGACTGGTTTTGATTCCTCATTCATTCCGTTGGTGCCTGCTGCTGAAGTTTCAAAGATACGACAGACGAGAAACTGATCCACGTGGTTTACCAAGCAACACCGTATCGGAGATACATTCAAACAACACAGCAACTAGTTTCAAGATTCGTCTTAGCAAGTCTTTGGACTTGTGTCGTGGCTCGTGGAGCGTTAGACTGGAGGACCTGCAGTTCACACATTGGTACTACAACGTTAGGCGTGGTCATTGTTTTGTTGTAGTCAACAATGGTGTGGCAGACAGAAAGGTGAAAATAGATCCGGGATATTACGGCAGCATCGAGAAGGTTTTGACATTGCTGAGGAGAGCAGGACCGGATGGAAATCAACTTCAGGTCACCCTGAACTACAACAAACACTCCGGCGTGTGCGACGTTGCCACTTCTTTGGGGTGCAGACTCGATTTTTCCAACTCCGACATCGCTCGAATCCTGGGATTTTCGCCAAACTTGAAAGTTGGACCTAACCAGGCCGTCCTATCCACAGTACCAGCTTCACATCACAACGGATTCTACGCCTTCTGCGTCTACACTAACATCTTACAGCCTCAGCACCTCGTAGAGCGTCGAGTGCCGCTGCTAAGAGTTGTCCCCATGAAGGGCGATCATGGACAGTGCTGTACTGTGCACTTCCAGAATCCACAATTCAATGCATTAAGTCAGGACCAGATACAAACGACTGAAATACATATAAGAAGCGATACAGGCGAGCTAGTTCCATTTGAGCTGGGCAAGACCGTAGTGAGGCTTGTCTTCAAGAGGATTCCGACAAAGTTCTACTAGTGATGGTGCGTCGATCTAAACTACCTGCTCGTCCCAAAATATATTCTCAAGCAGGCGCTGGTATGCCATTTTTTTTAGGCACGCTGTGCCAACACGCTGGCGGTCTAGGCGGGTTGTTTAGGCATGTACTGAAAAGCCTGACGCCTGTGTTGAAGCAGGGATTGAAAATGGCAAGGAAATTCTCACCGGCGAGTATCGAAGACAGCACTGTGCGCATTCCAAGCGTAATTCATAATATAAATGCATACAATGCGCATCACATACTATCCGGCATCAAACTGCGACATGGACCAGTATCATGCATACCCTGTAATCTAGAAGAATACGTCACCTTCAGTGTTGGCGGAGGGCAGTTTGTCAACTTGCTTCAGTTCATGCCTTCAAGTCTCGGTAATCTGGTGAGCAACTTGACCGAGGATCAATTTCGTATTACAAGAGCTGTACTCGAGACGCGCTACAAGGAGCTAGCAACGGAGGAAAAAGTGGCCTTGTTGAGGCGCAAAGGAGTATACCCGTACGAGTACATGGACAGTTGGCGTAGATTCGACGAGCCGTGCCTGCCGTCGAGAGACGCATTCAGCAGTCGCTTAATGGGAGATGTTGTTAGCGAGAGGAACAACAGATACACGAAGGAAGTGTTTGATCGCATTGGATGTCAAGACCTGGAGATTATCACGATTTGTATTTGCCTAGTGACGCTCTTTTCCTGGCCGATGTATGGGAGGCTTTCAGAGACACGTGTCTCCAGCGCTATAGCTTGGATCCGTGTCATTATTTCATGGTGCCAGGAATCGCATGGAATGCGGCATTGAAAATGAGCAATGTCAATCTCGAGCTGATAACTGACGTTGATCAACACTTATTGATTGAAGACGGTTTGCGGGGAGGCATAGCCTACAATCTGTCACAGACATGCAAAGACCAATGGCAATAGACGACATATTATATACTGGGATGCGAATAACCTTTATAGCTGGGCTATGCCCCAGTGCCTGCCAAAATCCGATTTTCGATGGTTGGATCGTGAAGAGCTTGCCACATTCGACGATCAAACTATCGAAGACGACACGTCGCACGGCTATATCATCGAGCGCGATTTGATTATCCGAAAGAATTGCACGACGAGCATGCGAATTACCTCTCCCTCCAGAAAGAATGAGCATCAAGAGAGATATGTTGTCGCCTTTTTAGGTGGCGATGGAGACAGAAAGAGAGTGTGATGTCCAACAGCGGAAGGGAACCGCCTTCATTGTTCCCCTGCAGGCAAACAAGAAGCCGATGCAGAAGCTTATTGCCAACGTGATGGATAAGCAGAAATGTGTTCTGCACTATAGAAACCTAAAGCTCTATTGGAAGCTCGGTTTAAAGCTTTCAAACGTTCACCGGGTTCTGATGTTCAAGCAAACGGAGTGGTTAAAGCCCTACATAGACTGTAACACTGTACAGCGATCAAGGGCTACAAACAACTTTGAAACAAATTTTACAAATTCACAAACAACGCGGTATTTGCAAAACAACGGAAAATTTGCGCAATCGTTGTACGATTGACTTAGTGACGGAAACCAAAATGTTTGACAAACTGGTAAGGCAGCCAGCGTTGCTGAAGGTGAATATTTTTCACGAACGCCTAACTGCCGTCGAGAGACACAAGTGCACAGTCCTGTTGAATCGTCCCGTTTTCGTCGGGTTTACAGTTCTCTACGTTTAAAAAGTCTTAATGTATTTATTTCAATATAAATATGTCAAGGAAAAATATCCAGATCAAAAATCAACGCTGCGGGTCACCGACAGATTCTTTGGCATATGCTATAGACACGGAAGACCTTTACTCCGACATGAAGGCTGATAGTGCCCTATTCGATTTCAGCAGTTATCCGCCGGATTAAAAGTGCTTCTCGTTAGAGAACAAAAGGTGGTGGCTAAAATGAAAGATGAACTTTCTGGCGTGCAGATGGAAGAGTTTGTAGGTTTACGTGGAAAAGTGTACGCTTTCTATTGTGGCGGTGCAGAGGCAAAAAGGGCAGAAGGCGTCAATCGTTTGACAGTGCAGAACTTGATCACGTTCGAGGACTATTACACTTGCCTCAAAGAGCAAAAGCACAGCCTTTGCATCATGCCCCGCATCGAGTCGGAGAGCCATCGACTGCACACAGCGCGTTTGACCAATGTCTCGTTGTCTGCCTTCCATGATAAACGCTACGCATTACCGGACAGCGTGTCGACCCTGCCTTTTGGACAGTATGCTATTGAGACGATGCAAGAGGCCGAGTGAGAACAAGCCAGTACTCGTGAATTGTGATTGAATGCTCTATTAACATGTCAGATGTGCATAATCACAAGTCATCAAGTCAACACTGAATTGACAAAAAACTGCAATGCTGTACAATTATGTAACAGTGTCAACATTAATTACAGAGCATACGGCTTTGAATGACACTGACACTGATGAATGTCATGCAGATATTATTGTTGATGACATTGACAAGATCCGCAATCCATCCAATGGTTTAGAGACAGAGTAATCATATTACGAAAACTATCAGCTGCAGAAACTGGATTCTATCATGACATTTGTGATGGCTCTTTATTTAAAAATGACATCTACTTTAAGAATCACACAAAAGCTTTGGTTCTAATCCTGTACCATGATGAATTAGAGGTTGCAAACCCAATAGGCAGCAAGACCAGGGTTCATAAGTTGGTCATGTTTTACTACACCCTTGCAAATTTTGGTGCCAAGCTTCGTTTCAAAAATTGCTCTATCAGGTTATTGGCAATCACTAATGCAAAGTTAGTGAAAAAGTACAGCACTTGGAAGGTGCCGGATCCTGCAATGTGTGACATAAAACGTCTCCATGAAGGACACATCATGACACTGAATGGCAAACCAATAGTTGTGTTTGGGAAAGTTATTCTTTGCACTGGCCACACCCTACGACAACATTTCTGGGGTGGCTTCAAGGAAGGTGTTAGGCTTGCTTTTCAGGAATGCCGCTCCTGCTATAGTGAGTGAGGCACTATGCAAAGGGAATTTGGAGAGGACACGTTTGTGTTGCGAGACAAGCAATGATATGATGTTGAATGTAAGGAGATTGAGTCGGCAAGGACTGACCAATTACAGAAAGGCCTCCAGACAACTAATGGCATTTTTACAATAGGAGTCCACTTTGTCAACTTCCTGGGTTTGATGTCACCAAGCAGCTACCACAGGACACAATGCACACATTATTCGAAAGAGTCGTGCAGTACGAGTTCCGACTTGTCCTGTTGCATTTCATCCAATCTGGCTTGGTACCATTTCAGCGTCTAAATTGTGCAAGCCTGAGTTATTCTTATGGCTACACAGAAGTAAGTGATAAGCCTGGCCCATTGAGAGATACAGTTTTAATTTCTTTTTTGGTGACGAAAAAAACCTGAAGTGTAATGCCTAACAAACAAGACTGTTCCTTCGCATATTGCTGATGTTACTCTGTGCTTCCTTTGGTTATCTTGGATCCTTGATATGATCATCCTGCTTCAGCTTTGGGTCAGCCCATAATGAATTCAAAGATCTTGCTCATAAGCAGAACTTCGAAAACTTGTCCTTGTCGCTTGCCAAGGGTCATCAACTTAACTTTGGCTATTCAAAGGAGTCTCCTAGATCTCACCCACTATTCTCTTCAGAAAAAAAGTTTGGCGTTTTAAAGCAGATCGATAGTGGCTAATCATCAGTCGTGATGCAGAAATTCACTCAATCAGGCTTAGTGTCTGAGTTTTCTCTGAATTTGGAATACACTGCAAGCTGGGTCACTTATCATGAAACAAGCTACTGCTAGCATGGTCTGTTGATCATCGATGTAGACCCTACATTGTCTCTCCTGTCTTTGAGACATCAGTTTATCCAGCTACTTTCTATGACGTGCAACTGCAAGGTTACTTGGTGGACCTATCCTCTGAACGCAAATGCTATGTTTCGTACAAAAACTTGGTTGACTACAACATTTGACAATTCTCAGAAAGTGAAGAATGGAGATTGTGTCCCACTAAAATATAACATTGATGATTTGATGGTTGCCTATGTCAGAGGTGTCAGCTAATTGAATATAGGGATGTAAGCTGGTGCAACTTTGCAGAGTTGCTTAATGAAGTTTTTGATTACAGTTATCATAAAGTATTATTGTAAATATATTTAAAATATTGACATACACTTCTACTATATTCATTGTTTTAATAGATTTCTAACAGCTGTCGTATTTGTGTATTTCACATATAGAGTTTACTTAAAGCCGTTGAGCATTTTGTGTAATAAATTTTGTAAACACTGAAATCACCTTCATTGCTTTCAGTGACCCAAATAAGCAGAATTTACAGAAAATCATATTTGACACTTGCACCAACAAGTGGAACCAACAAGTGGAAGGATAAGAGTGTTGCAGGTCCTGCACGATGCTATATAGTTCTGTCCCGTGAATTGCATGCAAAATTAGGCCTAATTCAACAGTAATCCCTTACTGTACTTTCCCATTTTGAGCAAATGTTAGCTTATTGTAAGCCATGCATTTTTGTCGGGACTCTTAGCAAGCACGTTTTTGCTAGAATATCTATTCCAAGCAAAATCTTGCATAGAATGAGCAAAATGTTCTAGGCAAGAACAACTTGTTTGCTGTGCACATCCTCCAATTCAGAAATATTCTGAGCCAATTTATGGTTGACATGTATGCAAAAGTCGAGTCGGAGAGGTTAGAGCAGAAAATTACATCCACCTTAGAGATGCACTGTCTGTTGATGGAGCTGCAAGTGATACTGGCCAAAAAGTTATATTGCATTCCAGCTTCACAGGAGGGCCAAGAGATATGCAACAAGACGCAAGATGCCATGACATACGTTAGAAATTACAGGACACCTGACTCATTTGTTACGTTCACCTGTAACCCTAAATGACACAAAATCACAAACTGCCTTGAGAAAGGACAACAGGCAACCCACAGACATGATGTTGTTTCCCGTGTCTTCCGGCAAAACGTTATCAAGATGAAAAATCTTATTGCAAAGAGTGAGATCTTTGGAAAAGTACGATGTTTTTGTACACAATTGAATGGCAAAAAAAGAGGCCTACCGCATGCTCATATGCTTTACTGGCTGACGGAAAAGCTTCATGCAAGTGAAATCGACATGTTCATCTCTGCTGAACTTCCAAGCTCATAAGTAGATCCAGAATTTTTTGAAACAGTAAAAAGTCAGATGATCCATGGACCTTGGGTACAATCAATCGCAGCTCTCCTTGCATGGAAAACGGAAAGTGCAAGAAGTCATTCCCAAAGCAATTTGTGGATCAAACAATTTCTGGTGATGATGGGCATCCTCCGTACAGTAGAAGGAAACCGCAGGATGGAGGATTCTCATTCATCAAAACGATCAGTGGCAATGAAGATGTGATTAACAACACTTGGGTTATTCCTTACAATCCCCTCCTGAGAAAATTTTCAATGCTCACAATAATGTCGAATATTGCAACAGTGTGAAATCAATCAAATACATCTGCAAGTAAGTGCACAAGGAAAGTGATATGGCTGTCATCAGCATCACTGTCAATAAGGACGATGAGGTCCAGAACTACAAATGTGCAAGATACATCTGTACCAACGTCAACACTGGTGCCAAATCATCTGAAATCGGCCATGTTTTACCATGCTCATCAGAGAATACTAATGCTGCTGTTTTTGATGATCTGAGCGATTCTCTGTACCGGAAGTACCCTGCTGTATATTCATGTGCACTGAGGTCTGGAGCCTAATGACCTCGCTTCTGTGTTAATATAAGATAGCTGCGTAGTTGATGTAAATTCAGTGTTGTGTTATCCGTGTGGATTGTTGATTTGATGAATCATCAACACGTATTCAACCAATTTACTGTGTGATGTTTGACGTCTGAACCTTTGTGTACTGGGGAACACACCATGGCGCAGTGATTACTTGGTCGTCTTTACATCGCTACTTGGGTTTATTTCTTTCACTCTTATTATGTCGGAGTTATAAGTTGCACGGAATGATCGCCCTGGTTACAAAGGCCATCTTCGTCGTGACTTGGACCGTTTGACCAGTGCGAACAGCACTTATAATCTCCTCTCGCTTCCCACCCGTGTTGATTTGGATGTTTTAGAGTCGTCATTACAGCGTGCATCTGACTCCTTGCATAAGTATGACGCGGCCCATCTCGCTGTTCTCGCGATTGAGCCTGGCTCTCCGGACACACCAGATCCTGAGACCGCTGTTGCAGCATTTGAGGACACGTTTTATGAACTGGATTCTGCTGTTCAACATCATGTCGCTGCGTTCCCTTCGCCCGTTCCGATGCTGTTATCCGTTGACTCGGCAGTAAAGTCCGATACTGTTGTCGCCTCCACCCCTCCGTCATCCATCCGCCAAACCGTCAAGTCCCCGCCAATGCTGGAAGAAGACCTTGACTTGAAGAATTTTATCGAATGGAAAGAACTGTGGCTGAACTATGCTAAACTCATTCACCTCGCGTCACAACCGCATGATTGTCAACTAGCTACTTTCTGGGGCACCTGCTCTCCTGCGTTTCTGACCATGCTTCGACGCGTTGTCAACAATCGACCGTGACACCACTGATTCGTTGTCTGTTGTTCTCGATCGTATCAAGTCGCATCTTCGTTCGAAGCGCAATGCTAATCTCGACTGGCAGGTGTTCTTGTCTGTTCGTCAACAATCTGGTCAATCTATTGACAACTTCTATATATCTGTGTTAGAACGGAGTGATTATGCCGACATTGAGCACATCACACCCGACATCCCTCGTACCGCTGTCCTTGTTCTTTGCCTTCGTGATACTGTTGCTCAGCGTAAAGCTCTGGCCAAATATCCCCCGCTTAATCTGGAAGAAACACTGAAGTTTCTACAAATTGAAGAGTCGGCCAGTGCCAATGTGAAAAGTCTCACCGCTTTGTCCCCGATGCCTGTCGTTGCTGCTGTGCAACAAAGCAAAAGCAAGAGCACAGATAATGCCACGAACAAGCGTGCACCAACACCGACATCAACACCGTCACGCCCGACATCGAACTCTTCTTCTCCTGTCGCTTTGCCTATTTCTGGCCCCTGTCGTCAATGTGGTTTTGATGTGCACATAAGAAATTCCTGTCCAGCGGCGACCGGTAGGTGCCACTTGTGTCATGCTATCGGTCATTTCTGTAAGGTGTGTACAAACCGTTCGACCGCTGCTTCGATTTCATATGTGAAATCGTCTCATGTCAATCTGCAATGTGCGAATGTGGGAACTCTACCAACGGTCCCTGTTAATGTCCATCTAGGTCCTGAATTTCTCGCTACTGTCCACGCTATCGCTGACACTGGAGCACTTGGCACTGTTGCCGGTCTCGATGTATTGTCCACTCTTGGCAAATCCATCTCTAATTTGGACCCTATTTCCAGTCTTGTTTATACTGATATTTATAATCGTCCTCTCCGCCAAGTTGGTTCATTTGCTCTCACGTTTCATCTGAATGACCAGTCTGCTGTTGCCCCTGTTGTGTTCTGCCGTGATGTCCAAGGATTGAACATGTCATTGCAATTATGTACTGCCTTGCATATTGTCCATTCCCATTTTCTACACCACTGATTACACCGTCCCCTACACAGTGCTGTATAGTAATTCGTTACAAGTAAATGATTACTTGTAATCGTTACTTTTTAAAGCAATTTTAACTGTAATCCGTTACTTTTTTGATAGAGTAATTTGTAACGGTAATTCGTTACATTTTTCAGCAGTAATTTGTAATTGTTACTATAACTTATCGGGCATTTTGAAAATTACTTTTCATACTTGATCAGTTGCTCTTCCTTCAACGAAATCGTTCCGAAACAGTCACAGTGCTAGCGTTCACTCCGTTCAGTCAAACAGATTGACATCGATTGATGTTATGCTGCATTCAATATTTCCGGATGTCATTTGCCAATTCACAGGTCTTTTTCAAAAGTATCGTCTGAGTGTTTGCTCAGCTGGCGCCTCATCTGCCCGTTGTCGATAAAAACAACCAGCGAGCGTGTTGAGCTTTAAATAATCTTTCTTAGAAGGAAAGCAGAATTCAATTAGTAGCAGCCTATTTCAGTGGAATAACTTCAGCCCTTTTCGTTTGCAAAGCCAGTACATTGTCTTGAATGGCTGTCGGTCACAAATGAATAATCTGAGAAGTCGAAAGGAGACTCCCTTTGTTCTCAGACATTGCTCCGCCCCCAACAACAGAGACCACGTGCGAACCGCCGCGCTCAACCGGACAATGAAAAGAGAAGTTCCCTTCGCGACCGTCATTTGTCAAAACATGGGCAAATAATTTGTTACATAAACCCGCAATTTGCTGTAAGTGTGATTTTTGAGCATGTAATCACAAAAATACTCTGCGATCTCAAGACAAAATGTGCTTTTTAAAGGTTCGTTGCGAAATTAACGTCCTTCCTTGCAAAAGGAATTTGAAAAGGAATTTGTAACGATTACTTTTGAAACCAGTATAATTTGTAATTGTAATCCGTTACATTTTTCTATAAGTAATTTGTAATTGTAATCCGTTACTTTTAACGGCTGTAACTTGCAAGTGTTATTCGTTACAAATAAAAAGTAATCTATACAGCACTGCCACTACACCTAATTCATCTGTTGCAACGCATTCCACTGTGCCTGTTGCCCAGGTATTCAACCCTGCTGACCGTCAAAATTGGATCCGCTCATTGCCTGTCAACCCGTCTCCCAGTCAAAAGCAAGACGATGTCGCTCGATTGAAAATCATATACAGCGATGTTTTCAAATGCACTGATAAATTGCGTCCCATGTCCGGTCCACTTGTCGGCGATGCCATGCGCATCGAACTTAACACCGATGCTGTCCCGTTTGCCGTTCGTACTGTGCGACAAATCCGTTCGCACAACGCGACCTTGTCTCTGCTGAACTTGCCCGTCTGCAGTCACTTGGAATCATCGCTCCCGTTCAGTGGTGCCATCCCCTTGTCGTTGTTGCAAAACCACATGGTGGTATTCGTCTGTGTGTCGATTTGACGAAGTTGAACAAGCAAGTCAAACGCACATTGCACCCGATCAAAACACCTGCTGCTGCAGTTGCAAACATCGATGCCGCGTCAGTTTTTCACGTTGCTTGATGCAAAACATGGCTACTGGCAGATGCCATTAGACCCTGCCTCTCAGTACTTAACCACATTCATCACGTCATGGGGCCGCTATAAATTTCTCCGTGCGCGCATGGGATTCATTTCCACCGGTGACTCATACAGCCTTCGCGGTGATGCTGCTTTGGCAGGTATTCAACAAGTGAATAAAGTCGTCGATGATATTCTTGTGGATGCTGTCACTTACTCTGACATCATCGATCGCACATGTGATGTTCTCGAACGTTGTGCTCGCTTCGGTATCACGCTGAATGCCGACAAATGTCACTTTGCTGAAACCGAACTTGATTTTGTCGGTTATCATGTCAAACCTGGCAGCTATGAAGCTGACCCTAAGAAAGTTGATGCTATCGCCAAATTTGCTACCCTCCAAATTTCCTCTCTAAAAATGTAGTTCGCTGCAATTACAACTACAGGAGAAATAAAGTACTTAGCTACAACTGCTCGCTACATCTACCAAAAAGTGGCAAACTACTTCACTACTGGCTACTTTCATTTTCTTACAAAATCAATGACAAATAAGAATTTTGGCTTTTCATCATCACTCACAAAATAGACAACTTGCTACGCAAGCAAGACTATTTTAAATTATTATGTAGTTCTAGTGGGCAGTGTCCATCAACTTTCAAGCCTTCTTGAGGAAACATTGTGCTTTCGTCTCGTAATTTTCACAATTCAGATGTAAATGTGCGTGGAAAAAGTAGCTAAAATGATTCTCCAAAATCAGAAAGTAGTTCGCTAGAAACTAAACTTCTTTACTTAAAAAGTAGTTTGCACCAGCTGCAGCTACTTTTTGAAAAATGTAGGCAAAACTACTTCGCTACAAAGAAAGGTAGTTCGCTACTTCCACCACCGGTATCAGTTGACTATGTTTGGTGCGCACTGGCTTTGTAGCACGTTGCATTGTACATAGTTATTCGATAAACTGGCTAAGAAATTCTTGTTTCGGTGGGGAAATCTTTTTGTTCTCGCCATCCACTGATCACACGATGAGGAACCCACATTCCTTTTTGATTTGATCAAACTCATTCCAGTCATAGTCCCTACCCAAGTGTTTTACAATTGAAAACAATATTCTTGCCAAGCCAGGCAAAAATGTTGGGTTCTCCGATTGGTTAGCAACAGGAAAACCATTTATCCAGTTTTTCCTCTTCAAAACTGGTGTTCTTCAAGATTCCTGTGCGTGGTCAAAGCAATGGCAAAGAAGCGCGACAAAAGAAAATCAAAGCTAGAGATGAGTGGATAAGGCTGATTGCAGTACTCTGAGAGATGCAGATCTACTAAGGTAAATACGCTACACTTGTGCGAGGACTGGTAGTGTACTGTCACGCAATTTGTCTCAGAAGTTTTTCAATATGCCGAAGGCATTGCTGTCCAACAGAGAACTCTTAAACGGCTGTCTCATGCAGAAAACAGCGAACAAAGAGCTGTATATTCCTCCTTCGATTCTGTTGAGAAAAGCGTTTTGAGGATGAAGACAGATCCTTGGAAAGTGGATTTTGAGAAAGACATTATAACCATTTCTCTCCCTGACAAACACATGCCAGTGCCACAGTTTTCATTGAATATCATATACAATAACTCTCAAGTAAATAGTAGGTGCTTTTATTTTGGTTGGACAGTAGCATATTTAATGCAACACTGTCAGAACAATCATAGAGCTTCTGGTTGACTCCAGGCTGTGCCCTGGTTTCCAGAGGCAAACTTTCCAGTCATCGCAAAGCATAGCTCCTGCCATCCCGAAGAGGCCCAACATGTCTGCATTGTAACCTACATCTGATCCTTTGGAAGTGATGAGAAGTGGACAGTGTTCTGTTGCTGTGATTGAGAGTGGTGATGTTGCTGACCCGTGCAAGTTCTGTGGCACGTTATTGCAAACCAGACTGACAGAGAACAAAGTGCAACTGTCGCTATGTCGGTGTCAGAAAAGGATAGAGCACCTTTGTCAGCATGCAATCAGGAAAAATTTGTTACAACCATAAAAGCAGGCCGCTTGAAATATGCGCAGCTGGAAAATGAGCTGACAAGGATGTGAAATGACATTTCAATGCATGGTGTTGCACTTAATGACTGTCTGCACGATGACATGGTAGAAATCATTAATGGTTGTAATTTGAAAACAACACCTCGCATGAAATTGGTACTTGCATCCTCTTCGATGCAATAAAGATCAGCTGAAGATTGATGTTTGCGAAGATGTCCTGGCAATCTTGTTGGTTATGAAGATCTTGCTGACCCATCGGTAGATTATGCATCATTTAAAAGATGGAATGATTTTATAGCACACATTCTTGTTTTATGATCGGGGGTCTCTCTACAAGCGTGAAGGCAGTTCTGAACTACTACTTCACTGGCAGTTCTTGCTCAACATCATTTCAATTATGGCCAATCTTTTTGACAGGCAGTTTCTGATTTAGAGCTTGCATTGCAATTGAATGTTATGTTTACTGTTTGCGATGGTAGTTCACAGAACACAAAGTTTTTCTAAATGCAGACATACTTGCAAGTTCTTCCTGTAGAAGGTTCCGCTGACATGCCGTGTTATTACACAGTCAACTTGGCCTGCACCACAAGAAATATCTACTTTGTTTCTGACGTGCCACATCTTATCAAAACAACACGCAAATGCCTGCTGTCTTCTGAATATTCTATGAAAAGTACCAGACTGATGTGGAAAAACGAGAAGCATCTTTTGTGGAGCCACACCCCCAATGCTTACTTCAAGGACATGGCAAACAGTTTGCATTGTTCGAACACAATTAGGCCAGACCACATTAATAACACTCCATTTGTGAAAATGAGAGTGTCTTATGCAGCACAAGGGCTCAGCAACACCATGTTCCTTGCTCTGAACCATTACATTCCCGTTGGAGAGGCAACAGAGATAGCTAAACTCTACCTGCTTGTACACAAATTTTTCGACATATCCAATGTGAGATCAACAACAGAGCATTTGAGGAAAAGAAACCCTAACATGCCCCCCTATTTCTCCCCAGGTGATCCAAAACTTGCCAGGATGAAGGATCTCTTCCCCGGGGACTTCATCAGTTCGAAGGAAAACATTGAGCAAAGTCTCAAAGGATGAAAAGGCAAGAACGTTCATTTCAAAGCAAAACTCTTGAGGCTATGGGATCACAGTTAATTCCACGATTGAAATTGTAAACTTTCTTTGGGTTCAAACATATGTTGACAGAGATGCTAATGCAAGACGCTCTCGAAGAGTACTTTGGATACCAACAGAGATTCTAGATGTAGCCATGCTGATTATCTTGGGTACTATGTATATAACTGCACAGAAAGCTTGGACTGTTCGACATAGTTGCTTAAATGTAAGCAATAAATATGCTACCAGGGTGATCAGTTTGTCATGCGAAACGTGGTCTTGTGAATGCAATGCGATTATAAATAATTAGAATACGCATGAGAATAACTGGAGAGAAGTGCACTTTTGAAATGTGTTGGTTGTGCTGCTTCAGTTCTTTTTGTTGTTGATTGAAGTAGCTGAATAAAATATTGTATTGATCAGATCCAATGCGTTTTCAGCCCTAGACTGCTTCATGAATCTATCAAATCTAATCTGAACAAATTGAAACGCTGCAAGAATAAGTGCATAGTACACAGCTTGAACAAATACATTGATTACATTGTACAATGTTTAAACAAATGGCCAATGATTGCATCAGGCTTACCAGCAATGTTCGTTTCGGCATCAGAGGAAGGAATGCTACTTCCATATCCAATATTGAACAGGATTTGCTGAGTAAAAGGAAATGGCAGCACAAGCCATGCAAGCTATCACCCGTATATTCAGTGCCTTGTAAATAAAAAACGCCAATTGTGGTGCAAACAGTTATCTCTCAACGGCAAAGAACGACATTCCCGTTGTGCTAAAGATCTCAACATTGCACTAGATAAGTACCAGCGTAACAAAGAGCGAGATATAGTTAAGACAAAGAATTCTTGGGTGTCTTATTCCTTTGCTAACAAGAATTTAAACAAATCTACGGGCGTGTCTCCCTTGCGTGACTCTCATTGGCAACTCACGACTGATAATAGTAGAAAAGCTAAACTTCTATCTGGACAGTTTACAATGGTGTTTGTAACAGATGACGGAAAAGAAACTGACTTCCACATACGCTGTGAAAGCCAGCTAACAAATGTTGTCATAGAGATGGAAGATGTACTGCAAGCAATCGCCAAACTTGAAAACAAATTGTAAGGCTTGCCGAATGGAATCCCTGCGTACTTTATCAAAAGCCTTGGCCACGCCTTCTCCAAACCACTGTCCTACACTTTCCGATCGCCTTTTGCTTTTGGTGTCATACCAGACTTGTGGAAACGTGCTACAGTATGTCCTACCTACAAAAAGCCACCTTCTGAATTACCAGTCAACCATCGTCTGATCTCTATCATCTGTGTAGCGTGCCGCATAATGGAATCTATCTTCAAAGAGGCAAAGCTCGATCATCTATCTGAAAACAATCTAATCACGTCGGAACCACATGGTTTCCTAGCCTGCATGTCCACAACTACACAGTTGCTTGAGACACTCAATGATTTTACAATAGCCGTAGAGCACCAAGCATGTGTTGATACCATTTATACTGATCTAGCCAAAGCTTTTGATACAGTGTCTCACCAAAAGCTTCTAATCAAATTGAAGGCATATGGGGTTGGTAGAGCACTGCTGCACTGGATAAGGAATTATCTGTCTTCACAAACGCAACGAGTGAAGGTTGGTAGTCAATTATCAGCAGAAGTGCCATGTCAAAGCGGGGTCTCAGTCCTTGGGCCGTTACTGTTCCTCCTCTATGTGAGTGACATCCCAGAGATTTTCGATGTCCCTTTGACACACTGTAAGCTCTTTGCAGACGACCTGGAATTATATACTGTTTACCAATTGGACTCTCTGGGCAACAATTTGTTCTAGGTCCAAAAAAGCCTGCCCTGTATATTGTTCCACGATCAGTATTCCCTTCATGATGTCTGTGTCCCAATAGTCAAAACTTCAATCCGTGACCTGGGATTTTACATCAGTTCAGACCTGAAAGCATCTGTCCAGTGCCCATTGCCAAATAGTTCAGAGAAAGACTAATAGCATCTCACATTACCTACCGAAGTGCCTCGAATGGAATGACCCTAGCCATCTCATTAGAGCATTTGTGGTGTATCTGCTACTAATTTTGGAGTATGCCTCGCAGGTATTTTCTCCTAATCTGACAAAGGACATTACTGTTCTCGAAAAAGTGCAAAGGCGTTACACCAACAGAGTGTTTGTCATTGCTTCGGCAGTCCTGTTACTCTGTGCTACAAATAACTTCTCCGCATCCTTGAGCTACAGTCGTTCACGTCGAGAAGGCAAATAGCAGACATCACATTATTCTACAAGGTTGTTCATGGAACAGTACAGCTCAGTTTATCATCGGATGTCTGTCCTAACAATTTATAAACACGTGGACACTGCATGTGTTTCCATGTGGGCATCGCTAAAAGTAATTCAAGACATTTCTATTTTTTCAATTGGGCCGTACGCCACTGGAACGCACTCCCTGAAGAGATAGTTAATTTGAAATCCTTTTATTATTTCAAGAAATGCATTGCTTTATACATAACCTGATATTATCTGCTGTCAAATTCACCGTGTAGTTTAAGCGCAATGTTTTGCCTTCTGTATGTGTTGTCTGTTTGAAATATTATTTTGAAAATAAACAGACACATAATGAATATCCCAGGCAAAAAGGATGATATAATTTCCATAACATTTAAGCAAGAGAACTAAAACTACGTGGCACATTGTAGTCCAAATATCTAACTAATATGCTGGAAATCGCCTTCCCCGTTTCCTCAGTTGTTTCCTCAAAGCAAATTATGGCTTGGAAATAGCCTGGGTGCAGACCATACAATTGTTTCTCGCCAAACCAATAGAGTCTGCACAATCAACACCAAGATGAAGAGAGCAAATAGGTTGGTTGCGATGGATGGATTAATACAATCTTCTCTGTCAAATTCCTCATAGTAAAACATTATCTGCATCAAGTATAATCAGTGCTTAGACAAAGTACAATGAGAATGATATAAATATATTATATTACATATTGTTATATATGATATACCATAACTATACATAAAACATGACATATTAAACTTTGCATATAAGACAAGTATATGAAAAAAAATCATCAAAATGCATGCAAATATCCGTTGGGTGAAAACAATCAATACAGCATCTGATTGCAGTTAGTGTTACTACATTATTACAGCAGATCAGTTACCGCTTTTCCTGTGAAATCTGGCAAGCAAGTCTCATTATAATTCTGACTTGTTCCTGTCATCAACAGCATTCCAAGGCGATCAGGAAATATTTCAGTTATTCTGCAAACAAACATGATAATATCGTCACACTCTGTTGCATCATACCACTGCCTCCATAAATAATGCTACAACTGTTGAGAGACAGCAATATACAAAAGATAAGGTCGGTCGGATTTGTTACAGCATGGTTTCTATCATTGCACAAGATATTCCACAAGTAAAAGACCTTTCAAAATATGATTGCGAGGTAAATCCTGCATCGACAGTCGATTTATGGGTCACAGTCTATAAATATGTTTCACAAGTGTCTGTCTGTATGTTTGGCTGTCTGTTCAAAACCAAGCACCTGCCACTCATTAGAAAGTACAGATATTTCAACCTTTGGGAAACAACACAGCTCTGGTTGTGCACATTTTTTTTATCACAACGCATAGCTCGAACACTCAAACCAGGTCAAAGTTGAACAATGCAAATTGGAGCAGAATCTAACCGAGCCGTTTTTGATAAGGGCACCTTGAAACCGAGCTATATTTTCTGAAAGTTGGATAAAATTATTGCTGTGGAACGGGCACCTTCACTTTGCCTTGCTTGCTTTTACAAACTGTTGCATTCGAATGGTTCGAAAGGATCAATTTCAGTCTCTTGGGACCCAAAGCTGAGTTAGGCCTAGGTTATACAGCGTGCTAGTCATGAGCCGTGCCAGGATTTTTGGCCGGCACGCTTCTGGCACGCCTGTATAACTCAGCGAGGCACAGTGCTTCATCGCTGGCGCGCGCCAAGGTTCCTGGCTCGTCA
>OFHS01002837.1:0-19197 GCA_900245855.1 Calvadosia cruxmelitensis | reverse complement strand
TAATTAAAGTATTTATTAACGCCCCCCAAAGATAGCAGTACCAACTCTTACAAAAGTAGCGTCAAATTCTACGGCTACTTTGTAATCTGCACTCATGCCCATGCTTAGATTTTCAACACCGTTGCGGTGTGCTATTTTTCTTAATAGGGCAAAATGTAGGGCTGGGTTGTCTTCTACTGGTGGTATGCACATTAATCCTGATATTGGCACGCCAAGCTCTTCACGGCACTGCGTGATGAATGCGTCTGCGTCTTTTGGTAATACGCCTGCTTTTTGGTCTTCGCACCCTGTGTTGACTTGGACAAAACATTGCACCGTCCAGTCAGGGTTTTTGTCCATTTGCTTTTTGATTTCAAGTGCTAAATCTGCACGGTCTAGGGTTTCAATCACATCCACTAGGTTTGGCAAGTATTTAACCTTATTCGTTTGCAATTGTCCGATTAGGTGCAATTTTGCGTCAGGGTATTGGGCTTTTAAATCTGTCCATTTATCACGGCATTCTTGCACACGGTTTTCGCCGAATGCACGATGTCCGCTCTCTAAAATCGGCAAAATTTCCTCCGCTGGTTTTGTTTTAGAAACTGCGACCAAGGTTACCGTATTTAAATCACGCTCTGTGCGTCTCATTGCCTCGGCTAATTCCGCCTTTACGATGTCTAAATTTTCAGTCATTAGTCTAGCCTTTTTTACAGATTGTATTGTTCAATATCGTGGTAATTTAATACGATGTTTCTTGTAATGGTAAATCGTTATAGGATTCTAGTTTATTCCCGCGAATAATTTGAGTAATTTTTTTCACATAGACCATGCCTTCTTCTGAATACTTATTCAATGTTTGGGCTAGGGCTGTGCCTGTTATAATAGTATTATTTTTACGAAGACTATTGCGTAGTATGCGTAGCTTGGCGTATGCACGGTTGCTGTTGATGTTATGCACATAGGCGTACATTGATTTATACGGCGACGAGAATGTCTTGATAGAATGCGTCTTGTCTTCTTCACGACCAAGCGGAACGATGCCCTTGTCTTTTTCCCATGTCCATTGACCAAACAGGGCATTCCCCTCAATAGAAAAACGAGAAGTTCCCCAACCACTTTCCACAGCCCCTTGTGCAAGAATTAATGATACGGGCAAGATGTCTACACGCATAAATAATGTGCTTAGTCTTTTGTTCATATCCAAAGATTTCTTAACACCAAATTCAAGGCTGATATGGTTGATAAATATTTTTTGTTCCTCCGTTATTTTACCTGTTTTTTCATAAGCATCAATAACACTCAATAGCTTTTGGCGTTCCGTTGCTATGTGTTGATTTATTTTTAAGGCTAATGGTAATAACATTGAAATAAAAATCTTTTTGCGTTTAGGTAAATGTAATACAGTTGCTAAATCTGTTGGGATTCTATTGGGTTGAATATTTTGTACTGCGGTGCCATTTTTCACGATAGTTTTTATGTCGTAGTCCATTGCTTCAAAGGCATGAAGGATATTGGAAACTTTACTAGCGTCATATGTTTTAAGACCGCCTACAGAAAAATATGCTTTACTGCTCATCGCAACACTCTTCTTGTTTTCATCTGTTGATTTTACAGTAGAATTTAAAGTCGATGTTTTATTAGAATTACTTTTATTTTCTAAAACATTTTTTTGAGATATCATTGATGTTTTCGTGTCAAATACTGTATTTACGCTGTTATGAAAAATGTTGTAAGTCATGCTTACAACTAACAATGCAGATGACCATAATACTATGTCATTTCTGTACATTTTAAATAGAGCATTTAGCGTTGAGAGCATGTTAGGTAATGGCCCTTACTTCTATGATTTCAGGAATGTAATATTTTAACATATTTTCAATACCAATTTTCAATGTTGCCGTTGAAGATGGGCAACTCTCGCAAGCACCAAGCATTGATAAGTATACAATACCTTCGTCGTAGTTGTGAAAGACAATATCGCCACCATCTTGTGCCACGGCTGGACGCACACGCGTTTCCAATAGTTCTTTGATTTGGTCGACGATGCTTTGGTCGCCCTCGTTGTATGATTTTTTTACTTCCGTAGATTCAAGGTTAGCCCCCGATGTCATGATAGTTTTATCGGTTGATAGGTATTCAATCATCGCCCCTAAAACCTGAGGTTTAAGATCAACCCATTCGTGTTCAGGTGCTTTCGTGATGGTAACAAAATCACCGCCTAAAAACACACCAGTTACGCCCTCAATTAAAAAGATGCTTTCAGCAAATGGGGATACATCTTTTGCGTCTATGGCTTTAGAGAAATTTACGGTTCCACCCTCGATAATCTTACGACCTGGAATGAATTTCAGCGTAGCGGGATTGGGAGTTTGTTCTGTTTGAATAAACATGGAGTTTCCTTAAATAATCTTATTAAAAGCGCATAAGTGTCTATGCTGTGCCTGACTGCATTATAGGAAATAACGACACAAAAGGCAAGGGTTTTATGGGGTAATGCACTGGGCTTACACAAGGCGATTATATTGGGTTTAAGCAGACCCTATTTCAGGAGAAAGATGTGTAGGGGAAATATCATTTTCGTCTAATATTGTGTACCACATTGTGTCAATGCTATCGTTAAAAACGGAATCTTTATCTGCGGTAACGGTTATCCAGTAATTTTGGCTAATCTCGTCTTCTAGCTGACCTTCGTCCCAACCAGCGTACCCAAGTGCAATGAGGTATTTTTCAGGACCGTGTCCTGCAGAAATATGTTCTAATATATCCGTAGTCGCCGTTAGATTAAACAAGTTGGAAATATTGGCTGTTCCAGATTCTTTGTATTCTTTATTGTGCAAGATAAATCCGTGCGTATTGTCCACTGGTCCACCGCTGTGAATGCGTGGGTTTTTTTGCGTGTCTACAGATGGGATTTCCATTTGAATAAGCAGGTCGTTCAAACGCACGCCCTCTAGCTTATTTAAAACTAAGCCCATTGCACCATTTTCATCGTGGGCACAGACTAAAATAACCGACTTTTCAAAAATAGGATCGGTCTTAAGGGGGGTCGCTAACAGTAATCTACCTGTTAGGTATCCATTGTGTTTGTTTTTATTTTGTTTTGGTTGGTTTTTCATTACAAATATTGTATAATCCTTATATGGAAAGAGAGCAAGTCTTTGTTTAAAAACTTTATTATATTATCATCAATTTTTAAAAGAGTAGCGGTGTCTGCTCTTGCCATTTCGTGGTTGCTAATGCCAGTCAACGCACAAGAAAAAGATGTGTACAGTTCCGATTGGGTTAAGTCGGAATATGGGGCAGTGCGTATTGTATCTGGGCTGAGCCGTGTGGCGGGAAATAAAGAACTTGGGCTTGGCTTGGAATTTAAATTACCGACAGGGTGGAAGATATATCACGAAAATTCTGGCGATGCAGGATTACCACCTGAATTTGAAAATAAAAACAGCCAAAATGTTATTTTGAATACTTGGGTTTACCCTAAGCCAATAGCTTTTGAGTTTGCAGGTATTCGTACAGTTGGCTATAAAGATGCAGTCATATTGCCTTGGACAGTAGGGGTTATAGATACTACGAAAGATGTTGTTATTGATGGCGCCGTTCAGTATTTGTCTTGTAATCAGACTTGCGTACCCGTTAAGGCAGATTTACAGCTCACTATAAAAGCGGGTGATGGGGTGACGACACCGCATTTTAGAAATATTGCAAAATATGCGTCTAGTGCGGGGTGGCTACCTGATGATGTGCGTCTCGATAGTAACGCTAACGCCACTGATAATACTAATATTTGGCTTATGGTAGCCATTGCGATTTTAGGCGGATTTATTTTAAATGCAATGCCGTGTGTGCTACCTGTGCTTTCCTTGAAAACTATATCTATTGTCAACACTGTTCAACTTGATAAAAAAGGTGTGCGTATTGAAATGCTATTTATGGCATTGGGCATTGTGTTTACATTTGTTGTGATGGGTATAATTTTGGCTATATTAAAAGCCAGCGGACTACGATTGGGTTGGGGTATACAATTTCAAGATCCTTTATTTTTAAGTTTCATGATGGGCATTATGATTGTGCTTACAGCTAATATGTTTGGCGTGTTTCATTTTAGAACACCTACCTTGCCACATACGCTAACATTCTTGCACACAAAGGGGGCTAAGGCGTTTTATAATGGCGTGCTTGCCACCTTACTTGCTACGCCTTGTTCGGCACCGTTTTTAGGCACAGCGGTTGGCTTTGCATTGGGGGGGAGCGTTTGGCAAATTTTGACTATCTTTGTTAGTTTGGGATTTGGTATGGCTTTACCATATATTACGCTTGGGGCTTTTCCTGCGTGGTCTCACTATATACCTAAGGCAGGTCGGTGGACTGTTATTCTCAAAAATATCATGGGGGGCTTTATGGGCTTGACCGTTGTGTTTTTAGGATGGATTTTATCGTTATCAATTGGATTAGAGCAAACCTTTATGATTGGCATAATGGCTGGGGCGATTGTGTTAATGGTGTCGATGAAACCAAATGGTAGAATATATAAAGTCCGCTATGTTTTGGCAGGTCTTCTAGTAGTGGGTATTTTTTATATTAGTACAAATAATACGAATAAAACCTTTGATGATAGGGGGGCTGTATGGCAAGATTTTAAGCCTAAAGAAATACAAAGTTTGATTGATGATGGGAAAGTGGTGTTTGTGGATATTACGGCATCTTGGTGTATTACTTGCAAGGTTAATAAAGCGGTGGCTCTTGATGTGGACACTGTACAGTCCTTGTTGAAATCGGACAAGGTTTTTGCCATGCAGGGTGATTGGACGCACCCTGACGCCACAATAACAGAGTTCCTGTTGAAGTATAAGCGTTATGGCATTCCCTTTGATATTGTTTATAGCCAATCGTACCCTAATGGGATTGTATTGCCTGAAATATTAACGCCGTTTCGTGTTATTAATGCTATAAAAAAAGCCCAGTAAAATCAGTGGGCTTTTGGGTGTGTAAATATATAATGACTCTTAAAATATAAGTTTCTAATTATTGAACACGGGTCATTTTGTGCAACATTTTTTGTAGGGGAATATCATACAAAGAAATAGAAGATAGAGAGCCGTCTCTGTTGATGTAATAGACAAACGCGGAATGTTCCATTAAATAAAAGTCGTCGTCAACGGTGTCTTTAATAACATTGTATTTTGCTTGAAAGGCATCGGCTACATTTTTTATACCTGCGTCCGTGCCTGTATATGCGGTAATGTTTTTGTGAAAATTCTCGCTTATATACTCTCTTAAGACTTCCGCTGTATCACGCTTTGGGTCAATTGTAATAAGGACACCAACCCATTCGTCAGGGTTCTCTATTTTATCAAAAGCACTTGTGATGGTTTGTAATGTGGTTGGGCATACATCTGGGCAGAATGTATAGCCAAAAAACATAATCTGTTTTTTACCTAGATTGCTATCGGCATCTACGCTGTTGCCATACATATCAATTAAATCATAGTTTACATCTGCGTTGATAGTGTCTACTTTATAAAGTTTTGATCCAATAAATAATAAACCTAAAATAACCGTGCATAGAGCGACTATTTTTAGTGTGGTATTTTTAGTCATACAAGGTGTTTCCAATCTTATTTTTTAGCTGTAAAAATATAAGTACTATTGTCCATAAAGGTAATAGTGACGATTGTTGATTGAAGATTTTTTTTCACGCCCATTAGCATAAAATGCAGACCGCCTTTTTTGAAGACAGTCGATGTTTCTTTTTTAATGATAAAATTCGAAGTCTGTTTCATAGACATCATACCATCAATCATTTTCATAGTATGAATTTCTGCTTTAGTGACATCTGTGGCGGAAATAGATTTAATAGTTTTGTCTGTTTCGCCACCGTTTATTGTAGCGTGAATATTAGCATTTGTTCCAAATTGGTTTAGCGTTATATTTGTAATAGAAAAATTATGAGCCCAAAGAGTAGTACTAAAAATAAATGATAGGAAGATAATAATTTTTTTCATTGAATTTCCTGAATTTTATAAACAATTAAGAGTGCTGGTATTGACCTGATAAAAAAAGTGGGTCATAGACATTATGACTGCAAAAAGAGTTAAAAATATTAGTCCTAATATTAAAAATTTCTGTAATGTTTGTGTTTTCATTTTTATGCCTTTGCAAGGGATGCTTTATTATATAATGGCTGTTTAAGATACATATGTCAATATGATAACAGACATTACTATTGTATGTTAGGGCTTTTTGATTTAAAATAATAATCTAGTGAACTTTATTGAAATTTAAGGACTTATTATGACGCTTATTACAGATGGATTTGGTAAAGAAATGTATAGTTTCTTTAATTTAGATGAAAACTATACACACACAAATCACGCCTCTTATGGTGCCATTCCAAAAGAGGTTATTGCATTTGCTAATAGTGAGCGTGAAAAATTACAGTCTAATCCACAATTGTATTTCACAAATTCGCTACCTGAATTTATTAAAGAGAACGCATCTGCCTTGGGTGAATACTTAGGGGTAAGGGGTAATTCAATTGCCTTTACGCGTTCGGCAACAGAAAGTATGAATGCTGTATTGCGGTCTTTATCTTTACTGGCAGGCGATGAAATTATTACGGATATAAACATTTATCCCTCAACGACGCGTATTTTAGATTTTGTGTGTTCTCGTGCAGGGGCAAGGCATGTTAAAGTCTCGACAGCTATGTTGTTGGACAGCGTTGATGACTTTGTCAGGTCGTACTTAAACGCAATCACACCAAGAACGCGTGTTATTATTTTAGAAGACATTGCTGCGAAAACAGGTTTGATTCAGCCTATTGAGCAAATTATTGAAGAATGCAATCATCGTGGTATCGCCGTTCTAATTGATGGTGCGCACGCAGTTGGTGCTATTGAGCGTAATTTATTAGATTTAAATGTAGACTGGTATATTGGCTGTTTGCATAAATGGTTGTGTGTTGAGCGTGGTGCTGGGTATATTTATGCATCGGATAAGGTAAAGGACTACTTGCGTCCGATGAATATTTCCCACTCATATTATGAAAGCTACCCTAATAACTTTGATTGGCCAGGTACAGGGGATTTCTCGGCGTGGTTGACTGTTAAGGAGGCTATCGCATTTAGAAATAAATTTGACCCCCTTGCATTTCATGAATATTGTCATGATTTAACCATGTGGGCGGCACATTATGTTGCTGATGCTTTAGGGACTAACTTTAATGTACCTGCACGATTTGTTAATTATATGGCACCTATTTTGATGCCAGATGTCTTTCAGAGCAAAAAAATTGATGTAAAAGATATAATTCTTGCGTTGTTTGAGTTGAAAATTATGGCGAAGATTGATTTGATTGACGGAAAAAAATGGGTGCGAATATCGGCATATATTTACAATGAAAAAAGCGACTATGAACGCTTAGTTGAGGGCATTAAGGCTATTGAAAAAGATTTTGCATAAAAGAAAAATCCTTGTTTTTGAACAAGGATTTTTTTATGAGACTATATTTTTATGAGACTATATTTTAAAACTTTTAAATGTTGCAATGTATACTTCAAATATATGCAAGCCAAAAACATTATGATGTGTTAAGGGTACAGGCGTACACTTTGCCACACGCCATCGTCATCTTTCGTACAAACAAACCTATCGTGCAGGCGATTATCGCCATCAATCCAAAATTCAATACTTCTTGGTACGATTTTAAAACCGCCCCAGTGCTCAGGGCAAGGAACAGTGTCTACGCCCTTGAACTGGTGTTCTAATTCATGGATACGGTCAATTAAAATTTGTTTATTTTCCAGTGGTGAAGATTGATTACTTGCCCATGCACCCATTTGCGATATGGTAGCACGGCTTTGGAAATATTCTTGATTTTCTGCCTGTGTCGTTTCCACAACAGAGCCAACCACACGCACTTGACGGCGGATAGATTTCCAATGAAAAGTCAGGCTTGCTACAGGATTGGTGATCAAGTCTTTTGCCTTATTACTGGTTTTATTTGTATTAAAAGAAAAACCACTTTTATCAACACTTTTCAATAAAACCATACGAGACGATGGAATGCCGTCGTTTGTGGCTGTGGCTAGGCACATTGCTGTTGGGTCGTTTAGTTCTTGTTCAGTGGCAAGGTTTAGCCATTGTTGAAACAAACCTATAGGGTCGCTTGTGTCTAAATCAATAGTGTTTATGTACTGTTTTTTTTTGTCAGTCATTATAGTCCTAGTCCTTAAATATAGATGGCCAGTATCGTAGATAAAGTTATAACTGATAGGGCGCTAGTGTATAGTATGATTAGAGTATTGCGTTTTACAAAAGCTTTCTCATGCGTGCAAATAATATAGGACGATATTCCGACTGGCATGGCACTCTGTAATATGAAGACACTTTTCCAGATTGGGTCTATGTCCAAGGGCGTAATAATTAAAAATGCTAAGGCAGGCATGAATATTATTTTCATTAGAACAACAAAGCTAACCTCTTCTTTTAAGTAGGCTTGGTTGCCTATAGTCTTATCTTTGTACATGAATAATAAGCTAGCACCAATAGAGAGTAATGCCATAGGACCTGCTGTATTAGCAATCATTTCAAGCGTTATATTTATAGTTTCAGGCAGGGTTATGTCAAGCAGAAGGAATATAACGGCTAAGCCGGGACCAATAACTAATGGATTTGAAATAAACGCCCAGCCAAAATTTTTCAATAAAGTTTTATATTGACGCATGCCTACTTTTTCCATTTCAGAAAAACGGCACAATAAAATTGGAATAATTAATAAAAATGATGCTATTACTGCGTAAACAACAGCAGGGGCAAATCCTGCTTGTCCAAAAGCAAACAGGCATATAACAAGTCCAATGTATGTGCTATTGCCGAAACTGGCCGATATTCCATTCATAAATGCCGATTTATCATTAGGTGCAAAAAATTTGCTTGCGATTATTGTTGATATACCCATTGTTATTAAGCCCACAGCGATTGTAGCAATAATATAGTCTGTATTGAAAATCTGTTCTATGGAATATTTGCTAGTATAGTAAAATAACATCACGGGCATAGCTGTGGTGAAAATATATCGTTGTAAGCCAGCGTTTGTCGTGCTGTTTAATACATTCTTGTGTGCTAAAAATATGCCTAAAAAAATCAATAATAATACGGGCACTAAGATGCTTAATACTTTTAATATAAGTTCAATGGTCATATGTTTTGTTTCCTGCAGAATTGGATTATTTTGATATGCATTATTATGCGTTCAATACGAAATAAATGTACCATATTTTATTTTAATATACCATTGTAAAAAGTAACAAAGCGATGTAAAATACCCTCATGACCAATATAAATATACCGACTTTTGTAGGGGATAACAAGCCAACAGAATTATCTGTGTCTGATATCTCTAACGCTCTTAAACGCACAGTGGAAGACACTTTTTCTTTCGTGCGTGTGCGTGGGGAAATTTCAGGATTTAAAAGAGCAGTATCTGGGCATTTATACTTAGATTTAAAAGATGATAAATCTGTTATAAATTCCGTAGTTTGGAAAGGCGTGGCAAATACACTTGCTATGCAACCTATGGACGGTCTGGAGGTAATTGTTACAGGAAAAATCACAACTTACGCCCCGCGTTCTAGCTATCAGTTGGTTATTACTTCTATGGAAGTTGCAGGCGAAGGTGCTTTATTAAAGATTTTAGAAGAGCGTAAAAAAGCTTTGCAAATTGAAGGCTTGTTTTCCGATGATATTAAACGCCCCTTGCCAAGGTTGCCTAAACGCATAGGTGTTGTAACGAGTCCTACAGGGTCAGTTATTCGAGATATTCTACATCGTTTGGATGACCGTTTTCCAGTGCCAGTATATGTCTATCCTTGCCGAGTGCAGGGCAATGGAAGTGCCAGTGAAATTGAAGCAGGTATTGATTTTTTCAACAAGTCTGTTGAGGGTGTTGAAAGAGTTGACTTGATTATTGTTGCCCGTGGTGGGGGTAGTATTGAGGATTTATGGGCATTTAATGAGGAGTGCGTAGCGCGTGCTGTACATCGTAGTACAATTCCACTTATTTCGGCTATTGGGCACGAAACAGATACAACGCTCATTGATTATGTATCCGACAAGCGCGCACCCACGCCAACGGCAGCAGCGGAAATGGCTGTGCCTGTATTAACAGATGTTAAAAATTACATTGATAATAAAGGTTTGACGATGAACGGTGTGCTTTGTCGTATGATAAAAGAGCACGCACTTCGCTTGCAGACTTTACATAAATCTTTGCCTGATGTATACACTATTGTTAATATGAAAATGCAACGCATTGATGACATCACTTCTCGATTAAATGGTGTGGCGAGAAATACTTTATTACATACAAAAAATCATTTAAAATTAACCGCAAATCGCTTAATTAGACCTGATGCGTATATTAAAAATTTACAAGAGCAGGTTGCACAAACTGGGCAACGATTAAAGGGGAATGTTGAAAATAAATTGATAAATCACTCCAACCATCTTCATACGCTAAGTGGGCTGTTGGAAAGTTATTCGTTTAAGAAAACTTTAGAGCGTGGATTTGCTCTAGTGCGCGATGATAATGGTGTCGTTATAAAAAATAAAATAAATGTAGAAGCACAAAAATCAGTGCGATTAACCTTTGTAGATGGAGATGTACATGTTGATATTAAGAAATAGTATTTTGGCTTTTAGTTTAGGGTTTTCACTACCTAGCTTTGCAGGGGTAGAATTTTATGGACAAGCGGTGCAAGGTGCTATGCTTGTAGGAAAAACTGATGGCGGGGCTATCGTTGAATTTGCAGGTATAAAACAAACCGCTACAAAAGATGGCACATTTGTAATAGGTCTACACCGCGATGCCAAAGCTGAAGTTTTTGTGAAAATAACACATAAAGGCAAGCTTGAAACTTTTGCAATTGATGTAAAAAAGCGTGAATATCAAGAACAGCGTATCAATGGGTTGAATAAGAAAAAAGTTACCCCACCTAAGAGCTTTCTTGCACGCCTAAAAAAAGAACGCGCTGAGATAGTAAAAGCACGAGCGGTATATAGTAAAAATGCGCATTATAGCAAAGTTTGGACGCACCCAACGAGTGGGATTATAACAGGTGTGTATGGTTCTAGGCGTATATTAAACGGGAAACCTAAAACGCCACATTATGGTTTAGATTATGCTACGAAAAGAGGCACGATAGTTGTCGCTCCACAAGACGGTGTCGTTCGCCTAGTGCAAACAAATAATTTTTATTCTGGCAGGGCTATCATTATTGATCATGGTATGACAGTGAATACAGCATACTTACATATGTCAAAAGTATATGTAAAAAATGGGACGGTTGTTAAAAAGGGTCAGAAGATTGGGGAGGTTGGTACGACTGGTCGTTCAACGGGACCGCATTTAGATTGGCGTTTAAATTGGGGAAAAGTGAGACTCGATCCTGCATTATTAGACGGTGTAGATTTAGGCATAAAGGCGACAGGCAAGACGGTTAAATAATTAAATCTTAATCATCCCATTTTTTATGGGTAAAATTAAAATACTGCTCAGGGTATTGTGTTATCCATCGTTCAAATATTGCGTTCATGGCGATTATGTCGGTATTTAAATCGCCTGTTAATTTCATCTCAGGTTCAATAATAAGCTCATAACCATGAGCTGTGGATATTGTATATACGGGAATGATTGGAGTTTTCGTTTTATACGCCATACGCACCGCACCGTCGGCACATTCCGCGTCCTTGCCAAAAAATGGAACGCGTGTGTGTCCCCACATTTTTTGATCTGATAACATTGGCACGATAGCACCACGCTTTAGAGAGCGTAGTATTTCCCTGCCCGCATTGTCCGATTTCACTATTAATTTATTAAAAACATTCAAACGGAATTTTTTTATCCAACTATTTAAATATGGATTTTCAATAGGGCGGTACACCACATCACACGGTGCTACTTTATCGGCTACATTGATAATAACACAATCCCATACGCCAATGTGAGCAGATAGCAACAAAACGCCGTTGCCTTTTTTATGAGCTTTTTGCAAATGAGATAATCCTGTAATAGTTGTATCAGAAATAAGCTTTTTATTGTCCATTTGTAATGATTGGGCAAGGTTCATACCAATATGTTTCCAAACTTTTTTTGACAGTATTATATTTTCCTCGACTGTATTATTAGGAAATACTATCGCAATGTTTTTTAATACAGTTTTTTGCGTGCGAATGTGGGGTCCTAACGACCCTACTAATTTTCGACCACAATATTCTGCAGCCTTCAAAGGCATCAGTCGTAATGTCAGAAGTATTGGCAGAAGTATTATAAAAGTTACAAATTGAAAAAAACGTTTCATTTACAAATCCTTTAACAAATTTGTTGTTAGTGTGTTGGGGTGTATGTCTAATGTAATAGGTAAAACCGCAATATCTTTTTGCTGTTTTGGCGTTAGCCTTACAAAGTCTTTTTCCGTTGTGATTAATTTGGCTAAGGCTTTGCCCGCAACACCCTGTAAGTTTTCTATGTCTTTGTCTGTATAGGCGTGGTGGTCTGGGTATGACGCCTTAGCACGGATAGGGTATCCAACACTACGCACACTTTCAAAAAATTTATCAGGGTTGCCAATACCCGCAAAAGCGACAACCGACTGCCTATCCTTGAATGGGTGTTTGGTAACTTTGAAATGTGCCGTGTATTGCTTTTTTGTATCAATGTTATATTGGGCTAACCCCAAAGCATTCACATCAATATTACAACCTGTATTAGGTGTTGTAAATACAACAGCGTTAGAATTACTAAGAGGTTTTTGTGGGTGTTGACGCATAGGACCTGCTGGAAAAATGCGACGATTGGCAAAGCCTTTTAAGGCATCTATTACCACAATAGTCTTATCTTTATACACAGTTGGGTTTTGCAAGCCATCGTCCATTATAATAATATCTGCGCCTAATGTTTCAGCAAATTTAACCCCTGCTTTGCGACATTTTGAAACAACAACATTATGGTGTCTTGCCATCAATAATGGTTCATCACCAGCGTCCGCAGATGTGTGTTTTGATGGGGTTACTCTTGTAGGTTGTGTTATTATTCCACCATATCCTTTAGATGCGATAAAGATGTTTTTATACCCTACTTTTGCAAGGTCATTTGCCAATGCCATGCACAATGGTGTTTTACCTGTACCACCGACCGTAATGTTGCCAACGCACAAGACAGGAACGCTTGCTTTGTATGGTGTGTTTATAAAGCTTCGCATACTACTGGCAAAACAATACACCCAGCCCAACGGTAGTAAAGCTGTGGAGAGTATATTTTTTGTTTCCCAAAATTGTGGTGCTGTATTCATAGTAACCCCTTTTTCTTATAATGCGTCATCTATGGCTTGTAAAATTGTTTTAACAATATTTTTATTATCCCTAGCAACTTTACTTGCACCTTTTATTAATGCATGACGCTTAGTTTTATTTTTCAATAGTTCTTTTACCGTGTCTTTTAAATCTATATAGTTTTGAACTTGAATTTGCCCGCCCGATTGTGTCAAGGCATCGCAGACACCTGAAAAATGATTAGTGTCCATACCTTGAATAATAGCACAGTTTAAATTAGCCGGTTCTAATGGATTGTGTCCACCATAATCGCCACCTGTTGAGCCCCCAATAAAGCAAACTTCGGTAGCTGATAAGAATAGAGATATTTCCCCAATGGTATCGGCGATATACACATCTGTTGTATTCGTAATGTTCTCTCGTCGAGAACGCACAGCGTAGGATAAATCTTTAACGCTACCTTCAATGAATTTCATTCGTTCAGGATGTCTCGGTATAATAATGGTTAATAAATTTGGTATTTCACGGTGCATTTTTTTAAGAGCAGGCTTTAAAAAATCTTCGTCTTCTGGGTGCGTTGATATGCACGCCCAAACTGGTCGTGTCCCCACGCTATTTTTAAAGAGTGATAGCATTTTTTCTTCTGGCGGCATTATAGGAGCTGAATATTTTAAATTTCCTAAGTATTTAGGTGTGATAGTGGTTAGGTGTTGCATGACAGAAATGTATTTTTTGTCTTGTACAAAAATAACATCAAAACATTGAAATACCTGTGTTGCGATAAAGGGTATGTATTTTAATTTTGAAATAGTTTTTTCACTCATGCGAGCGTTAACTAAAAAAGTTTTTATACGGCGTTTTTTAAGGGTATGTAATATGGTTGGCCACAGTTCTGATTCCATCCATAATACTTGGCTTGGTTGCCAATAATCCAAGAAGCTATCAACCCATACACCCACATCAATAGGGCAGAACTGGTGGATGGCTTTTTTAGGCAATCGCTGTTCCATAATTTTTGCCGAAGACATCGTGGAAGTTGTAATAAGTACATTTTTGTTTTGTGCAATATATGCCTCAACAATAGACAGGGCGGAAATGCTTTCCCCTACGCTGACGGCATGTATCCAAATGAGTTCGCCTTGTGGGCGAATTTGTGTTGGCAATCCCATCTTTTCAATGTAGCGATTTGGGTGTTCTTTTCCCTTAGAAATACGAGTTTTGAGATAGTATTTTACGGCTGGCTTGCATAGCGTGATTATAAATTTATATACTTTAAAAAACATTACAAATTACCTAGCCCTTTTGATTGGAGTTTGGTCAAAGTAGGCATCGCTCTTTTGTGTAAGGGTTGTAAGATTTTTTTCTAATACTAGCGTTAGGGCATTTTGCATGTCTTTAGAAGATGTCGTATTGTTTTTATCTTCAATTGGGTTTTTGATGATATCATACATGACTACACCCTTGGAAAACGGTAATGGAACGATCATGTTGTCCCAGCTTTTCAACACAATGCGTCGGCTAGTATTGTATGTGGTAATCAAACAATCAGCATTTGTTTTTTGCATTAAAAAGCTAACACCTGATTTCATATGATAGCGAGGACCACGAGAGCCGTCTGGTGCAATAGAAAAGCTTTTATTTTGTTGCAATAATTTTACGGCAGATTTAATAGGATTAGTACCCGTACCAGAACCGCTAGAACCTGTATGTGCGCGCCCACCCCATAGCTTTAAAAATCTTGTAAGAATACGACCATCTTTTGACGGGGAAACGATGAAATTAACATGCTTTTTTCCACCCCATAATTTAGAAGTCATTAGTATACGATTGTGCCAAGATATGATGATGACTTTGTCTGCATCAGGAATATTTTGAGTGCCAATATATGTCCACTTTGTCGTGAGAGATACAAATTTCAGATACGCAAAAATTAGCAACGCAATACTGTATTGCACACCTATAGACGAAAACAATTTTTTTAATAAAAATCTCATAGCCATAAACTACAGTAAATAGTATCTTTTTGCAAGGTTTTAAGTGGTTAATAACTGGCTCTTGAAGTAGGATTTGTAGTAGGGTGCTAGAGGGTATATTAAAGATATGGCAAGGCTGATTTTGAGCGTGTTTATGGATTAAGCGTTATACTTTTTTGTATGCGTTACATGCATAATATACAATCCACTTGTTACAGCACAAATCATAACAAATTGGTGTGTGATTGCTGTGTGGAAATGCACAGATGAAATCAATGTTAAAACGCCCATTAATATTTGCAGTGCAATGACCGCACACCAAATATTGATAGCTTTTTTTGCGATGGGGCAAAGGGTGTAAGATTTTGATTTTTTATACAACCAGAATGCAGTAAAAGCGGTTATGTATCCTAGAATTCTGTGATTGAATTGCACATTGGCGTGGTTTTCAAAGAAGTTAGTAATAAATGGCGATAGCTCCAAATAGTTTGAAGGCATAAATTCGCCTGCCATTAAAGGAAAGTCATTGTACATAAAGCCAGCATTTAAACTGGCTACAAATGTACCAAACATCAAGGCTAATCCCATAATATGCACGCTTATAAAAATTAGTTTTTTTAATTTCAAATCTATCTCAACACTCGTTTTTTTAAGAGATGAGCGTTGTAATAATTGCCATACTATGTATCCATATATCGTAATTAAAAACAAAATTTCAAAGGGTATAAAATAAAGGCTATCGACAGCTATTATGTTGTATGGGACGGTTGCGAATATATATATACCTATGCCATATATAAGGGACATAGTGCCAATGACTTTTAGTAATAATGAAACGACCTGCATTTTGTAAAAACGCACAATGCCACCAAAAATTACTGTGAAAAATAATATGTATGATGCTTGGTGAATATATTTAAAAATATATAGACTTCTAAAACGAGAATACTCAATAACGCTGTCGGCAAATCCCCCTGATACAGTCGCTGTATATGCCTCATATAAGTCCTGCCATTGAGCGGACGATATTGGTAGAAAAATTCCAATGTGCTGGGTAAAATCTATATCAATATTTATCAAGCGTTTTACTGGGTTTAGTAAAATGAGGCAAACGGCAAAAAAAGCCACGCATAGTAACCATTGTGTGAAATATTTTGGTAAGGTTTGTTGTACTTTTCTGTGCATTCTTTAATCTGTACCTTATAAAACTATTTAACGCCTAGCTTCCTTTGTAAACTAGAGGAAGATGTTGTGTATTGAAAGCGTATTTTTGCTTCTGGCTTGCAATATGTGAAGGCTTTTTGTGCCATCAAGGCTCCTTCGTGGAAACCAGATAAAATAAGTTTCAATTTCCCAGGGTAATAATTAATATCGCCAATAGAAAATATTTGAGGAATAGATGTTTCAAATTTCTCAGTGTCAACTTTAATTAAATTACCCTCATGTAATTCACAGCCGAAGCTCGCTACTGGTCCCAGTGTCATTGTTAAGCCATAGAATGCTAACAACCTGTTGCAAGGCACATTATATTCGCCTTTTTCTTTATGAGATACAGTAACGGATTCAAGCTGACCGTTCGTACCGTTAAGACCTTTTATTTGTCCGATTTCTAATGCCATAGAACCGTTTTCAACACGACTACGCATTTCTTTAACGCTGGCAGGTGCCCCGCGGAAATCGTCTCGGCGATGTATTAAGCTAAGGCTACTGGAAATAGGCTGTAGGTTTAATGACCAATCTAGGGCACTGTCCCCACCGCCTGCGACTAAAATATCTTTGCCACGAAATTCTTCCATTGCTTTAACACTGTAAAATACAGATTTTCCTTCAAAGGCTTCAATACCTTCAATCGGAGGCCTTTTAGGCACAAACGACCCACCGCCTGCGGCGATAACAATACATGTACATTCTATAATGTTTCCGCTATCGGTTGTAACATGCCAAGTGTGAACACCATTTGTATCTGTTGATATTTTTTCAAGCGAGATTGCCATTTGATTTAAATGAAATGTAGGCTCAAATGGTTTGATTTGCGTCATTAAATTATCAGTCAATTCTTGACCATCAATAGAGGGAAAAGCGGGAATGTCATAAATAGGTTTTTCAGGATATAGCTCAGAACATTGTCCACCTGGTTTGTCTAAAATATCAATTAAATGACATTTTAAATCTAATAATCCTAGTTCAAAAACGGCAAATAACCCTACTGGGCCTGCACCGATAATGGCTACATCTGTTTTGTGAATTTCTGACATCGTTAATCTTTCATATTTATTTAACTGCAAGCTTTAATTTGTTGTATCATTTTATGAGTTATATTACAAGATGGGTGTATTTTTAGAAAGGGTTTTATCGTAGACCTTGGACGGCATAGTTTTTATTTAGTTCCCAATTTAAGGGGAGGATGATATGTTGTTGTGTATAATAAGCTTATACGATACATTGCAATCAGTAATTAAAGTGATGAGAAAATAACAATGCAATATAGTGAATTTTTTAAACAGCAACTTGATGCACTTAGAGTCGATGGAAATTATCGGATTTTCAATGCTATAAGTCGCCAAAAGGGTAAATATCCACTGTGTAAATATACAGGAGACAGAAAAGATGTGCCTGAGCATATTACTGTATGGTGTTCAAATGATTATATGGCAATGGGGCAAAATGAAGAAGTTGCATCCGTTATGAAAGATGCAATTGATATGATGGGGGCAGGGGCAGGCGGTACACGCAATATTTCTGGCACAAGTCATCTACACGAAACTTTAGAAAGAAGTATTGCTGACTGGTATAAACAAGAAAACTCTCTTGTATTAACCAGTGGCTATGTGGCGAATTTCACGGCTCTTGGAACACTAGGGGAACGCCTGCCTAATTGTATTATTTATTCTGATGCAATGAACCATAATTCTATGATTGAAGGCGTACGAAGAAGTCGTGCGGAAAAAAAAGTTTTTGAACATAATAATGTGGAAGATTTAGAACGCCTATTGGCATCTGACGACCCTAATAGACCAAAAGTTGTTGCCTTTGAATCTGTGTATTCTATGGATGGGGATATCGCCCCAATTGCGGATATTGTTCGTGTTGCTAAAAAGTATAATGCGATTACTTATTGTGATGAAGTACACGCCGTCGGTATGTACGGCGATACAGGCAGTGGCGTGTGTGAACACCTTGACCTGTTAGGTGATATTGATATGATTCAAGGCACGCTGGGCAAGAGCGTTGGGCAAGTGGGAGGTTTTATAACAGGGTCTCATTTAATTGTAGACTTTGTTCGATCGTTTGGGGCAGGTTTTATCTTTACAACCGCTTTGCCACCAGTGCTAATGCAAGGTGCTATTAAGGCTATTGAAATATTAAAAGATGCCCGCCAAGAACGCCGTGATTTACACAAAGTGGCTTCGGACTTAAAAGCAGGATTTTTAGCTAAAAAAATACCAGTAATGAATTCCTCATCGCACATAATTCCAGTGCTAGTAGGGGACGCAGAATTATGCAAAAAAGCGTCAGATATGTTGTTGTGTAATTATGGTATTTATGTGCAATCAATTAATTACCCAACAGTGGCTAAGGGGTCCGAGAGATTACGATTTTCCCCAAGCCCAGCCCATCTACACGGCGACTACATTGAAAAAGCAATTCATGCATTAGATGGTGTGTTTACAGCGTTGGATTTGTGTCGCAATTCATAAAAAGTTAAAGAGTATTAAAATAAAAAAGGCAGTTGTATATGACTGCCTTTTTTATTGTTTATGTGTAATGCTTTTATATTATTTGCAGGCATCGATGATGACTTGTTCTTTTACGCCTAGAACCTCACAGATAATAGAAAACTCCGCCACATCTAAACGGCGTTCTGCTGTTTCGTATTTGTTTACAAAAGATTGAGATTTCTTTAATAGTTCGG
>OFHS01002836.1:0-11244 GCA_900245855.1 Calvadosia cruxmelitensis | reverse complement strand
CGGACTAGGTTGCTTTGCGAGAAAGACAATAGGAAGACAATGACTCGACTAAAGTTGAGCAATAACATTCCAGGAGAGTGTAGGGAAATGCAGTGAATCAATAAACATCGTTGCGTGAAATTTCTTTTGTGGGTGTTAATTGACTACATTCAAGATCGACAATAGCGGTGACGTTGTTGGCGTCTCACCGTAACACGGGTGAACCGCTCTGATTTGGTCAGCAAATAGGCTAAAAACAACACATGTATTTATATAAAGGATTTTGAAATTTAAACCACAAAGATACAACAGCTTTAAGGGAAAGAGTCCACTGTCCGTGTTAGCCAGAAGAGGTGTCCGCTTAACGAAGGTGTCGTTAATTAAGGTAGGTTCGACTGTATTTCATGTCTTATGTTATTTACGTTGTAATTATTATATGGATGCATTATCCGTGAGTCATGCTCCGAGAGCTTCTATGTTTATTAGTTTACTACCAACGTCACGATTGTCGTGCTCGACTTACAAGGGAGCTGCACGAGAGCACCACACATCTAAGTCTGGAGCTACAACTAGACACATCAAACTGAGATCGTGTCTTGTTAGTCTTGTTGGATCTTTTTGTCTAGGCGACGGCAGTCTCAGCAAATGACGATATGAAGCAGTGTAATGATGTTATTTGCGGAAATTTGAGCTGAAGAAGACCCTTCCCGGCTGTTCCCGGTCCTTTTCACGAGCACGAGACTGTTGAGGTGGCCATTATGCAAACCAGCCCTGCTATTGTATTTTCCTAACCGGCATCTTTGCAGTGCAGTTCAGACAGCACGTGGTAGCATTGTTGCTGCCAGTTGCTGCCTCGCATAACGCTGCTGCATGTCTGGCGCACACATTTTGAGAATGACAACGGACGTGTCGTCCAGCATTGAAGCATCATTAGCACTCGTTCTATCAAGAATTCAGAAGGCAACATTGCGAAAAGTCAAGGTAGCGAAAGCAGTCTTAACTTGAGTGTTTGTTGCACTTTGCTCCTAATAATTATGGTCGACCAGGCTGTTGGCGTGCCGGTCGACGGCCGGCGAATGTTGGTCGAAGGATGGGAGTTTTTTTAGTTAAATCAATTCTGCTTTTCAGAATGTATTTTGATGACCTTAGGCCAATGAAATTTGATTGCTAACTTCTCGTCAGTGATTTTCTTAATCAAAAAGTTTCACAGTCCGGTTGTCCAGTCGCTATCGAACTAGGTTTTGGATCAGGAATAAGGCTAGAAAGAGGATTAGAAATAGGAATAGGGATAGGTTTAGGAATAAGAATAAGGTTAGGATTTAAGAGTTCCGTTTTAATTTTAAGGAACTACTTATTTCAATTTTCATTTCCATTATTTGTTTGTCAAGGAAATGGTGAGCTACATGCCACATGCCACAAGCCTTGGTTGCTCCTGTCCCAACGCACATGTGCATACTTTGCATACTAATGGTACCATGAGGTCAGAAGGGCACTTTCATAAAAACTCGGTGTATGCAAAGTTGAAGGAAGAAGTCAGAAACAACAACTGAGGTGTTGACGTCATAATTATTTTCTCTTTTGATTAAGAAAGTAATGCAATTTTTGATAATAATATTTTTGGTGGAGACAAAACCAGAGGCAGGCGTTGGCGAGAAACTAGCAATCTAACATTAATTTTATTTGCATGTGTTTTTTTAGTTTTGTAGTGGCCTTACGTCATAGTTAATCTCTTCCTGTTCTAGTCTAGTCTTCCTGTGCTTGTAAATCGTATATAACTGCTGTCGTTTGTAACTCTCTCTCTCGTCGTATTCGCTGTCTCGCCTGGTCCTAGGCATAGAGCTCTGGCTATCACGGACATATAAATCCCTTTGCCATCCCTCCCTGTCTACGGATCAGAGCGTAGCACAAATACATCGACTTGGTGTAGACTCGTGTCTCGTCCCTGTGTGACCGCCAAGCGCTACAGTTTCTATAATGTTTTCTTACTGTTTTTATCTTTTTTTGTCCTTAAAATAATCGTTATTAACCAATAGCCCCTTTGTCATGTGCCTTAGCTAATTATATACAGGCTAGCCACGCACGCGTGTCAACCATTCGAGCCAAGACGACAAAACCACATTGTCAAATTCAATGATTCTTAGTAGCAAAAGTTGAAACTAAATAAATACAATTACAATCACAAATGTGCTATGGTAAATGATCTAAGTTGTGGAATTAATAAAAGAAATTAACAACAAAATAACAAACGTATATGAAAATTTACTGATTATTCCAGCAATGTCTCTACGCGAGTTCCATTTTCTGACTGAGCAGTAACTCGTCATGGGGATCAAAATACTTCATTACATGAAAACAAGTATTATGTTAACAAAGCTCGCGAAACGTGACCCCCTCAGTTCGGTTAATTAAGTTAAAACTTGGCCTTTTCAAGAGTGATGGATTCCAATTCCAATTACTTATTCCCGAATTATAATTTATCACAAATTTAAAACAACTTTATGTCCAAATCAGATAGGTGCAAAATTCGTTTAAAAGCAAGCATTGAAAAAATTGTAATTGTTCCCAGGACCGCACAAAAAGAACCTCATGTAATATCAGCCTCGTAATCATGTATTTCTAAAGTCTAAATATCAAATGTATTCACATTTTGTCTACAGAATTGTCTCTTGACGAGACTTGTCTTGTGTGTGGTGAACTCAGATGCAGCATATCAATCTTGGGGATTTGGTGACAACAAGTGTGGTTTTTCAGCTCCAATGTGGTTGTAGTGGCCTTAGAATACACACACCCAGGTTGAGTCTTGTAGATTTAAAAACTTATATATTGTTCACAGAAGTACAAGATTACAGCAAAGCTATCACGTCACATATACGATTATAAGGCTGCCAATAAGGACACAACAATAGGAAGGCTTATCAATATATTGCCACACATACACAGTTAATTTATGTGCTCATATTTGTACCAAAATGAATAGCATCAATATTGTATCATTAGCCCCCTCTCCCACTTGTCTGTCTGCAATGCGATTGATCTTTTTGATAGTGGAATGACCTTTAAATGACAGAATCCCTTTATGTGATCGAGAGTGTAACAATTCAGCCACCAATTCATGTTTTACAATAAAACGTGCACAGTAGGCCTACCAGTTTTGTATTGTGAATCAGCAATATAGGATAGCATGAGAATTCATCCCATGAGAATTTATTTCTAAGTACCTGCAGGTTGTCGGAATATTACAGGCATTGGCAGACAGTGTTTTTTTTTCTTTTTCAGGAATTAGAATCAACAGCTAGCAGGCTGCCAACGTTAATAGCTGTCACCAAGACAAAGCCAAAATCAGCTATTCAACAAGCGTATGATGCTGGACAACGTCATTTTGGTGAAAACTATGTAAGGGCAAGACACAATTATGTCCTTGGAGCAGCAGTATTTTGTACCTGTCCTGCATGGGACGTTTTCTAGCTTAAATGGCTGTGATTTTGTTTATTACATGACAACAAATATAGACCTATTTCTACAGCTGTACTCAAAATTGTGCTCTTTTGGCCAGTGTATATACAATAGACTTAGAATCAAATTCAAATAGTCCTAAGGAAGGCTGACAATCTCTTTACTAACGGGTTCCAACGAATCAATAAATGACTTCCTCTTATGCAGTACTTGTTACAAAAGTAACGGATTACATTTCTAGCGAAAGTAATTTGTATTGTGATTAACTACGCTTTGCATTACTCGTTATATTCTTCTGAAAGAATTAGTTTCTCACTTTGAATTACGCTTCGAACCGCTTTAGTGGTTCTATTACTGCCACAATTCAATAGATGATACATGACTGCAGAACTGCTTTTTCGCACACAATTCACTTCGTTGAGTCAAAAGGATATTTTATCAAATTGGACCTTTACAGCCACCAGACAAGATACAATATCTCAATTACTTGTCTAGTAGAGTATTGTTGCTTGAATGTGTACATGGTATCTTGGCATAGATGGCTGCTTAACACAGCTGATTGCCAAGACACGTTAGAGTTTCATTGGCTGACACCAGTTTTTAGAAATTGGTAATTTGCGCAGAAGTGAGTGTAAAGTAGTTATACTAGTGTAAAGTGTCGCAATCATGTATGTTGAGGGTGCGTGTCCTGTATAGTTGTGAAGTTAGATTGTTGAATCGCGTACGTGAGTCGTGTCGTTTCTTGCTGTTGGTCTCTTTACACTAGACAATTCTTTATTCTAATAATAATTTTATTGTGTTACTGTGGATAGGCTATGTGAGTCCTCTTCAGTAGTTAATGGAACTGGTTTTGCCTTACTAGTGCAGCACCTTCTTCTTGTTTTTCGCATATCTTCTAGGTCCAAGAACTTGTGCAGAAAGCAGAACAACTTGAGGTATGTCCTTCTGTTATTCATATCCACCACACCCCTTTAACGGGCTGATTTCCCTGACAGGGTATATATTGCCGTGATTGGTTGATCGTATATGTCACGTGATTGTCTGTACCGCAATCTTGTGATGCTCTTGTGAGATGTATTAATTCGTTAATCGAAACCACTCAGCCTTGTTGTTTGTCAATTCTCGGCTACTGTATTGGTGCAGTAGATACATGCTTAACTGGATGATCAACATCTTCACACACCTAATACCGTAGGACAACAGTTGAATGCATGGTGGCTGCGTAGAATGGTTAGACATGCATGTAACAACACTACAGCTAAGATTTGTGACAAGGTCGTCACTGGCAAGCATTTTTGAAAAGCGCAGCACACCACCACACTCCTTAGGGTGGTCGTTGCTCATGATGCAGGATCAGTGTCTGCCTTTGTCAACCTTGACACGGATCATGCAACACCGCACATGAAATTTTCACAACAAGCTGTTCTCAAATTGAATTGGATTGCCGCTTGGGCTTTGATTCAAGAGAAAGTTGGCCAGTCGTATGAATTTGGTAGCAGAGACATGATGAGGGATATGAATTTGCAAGTACCACCCGTCATGGAATTTGTTGACGGTATGTCATTGTTAAAATTTGACAGAGCCTGTTGCAGCATGAGACTCAAGGGCCCTGGACCATCTGAGATGACAAGGCATTAGCTCATGGGAGTGTGTCAAGATGAACAGTGAACTTTATAAACAGTATACATACCGGTACCTATATTCCTGGACCAAGGGGTTATGTTTGGCTACAACACCCCTAGCCCCCAGCTGTTGCCTACTCTGCAAACGTTGTTGCAAAAATAGTCAAATTGTAGTACCAATGGTCTCGTGTTCATGTGATTCCATGTGAATGTATATATGAGCCTTACTCTGGCTGCTAACACGAGAGCCGTTGTATGTTGATCATCCAAATGTATATGCTGTTGTTGTCTTATTTGCTATTTGTGCATATTGTTCATTGGTGCTACCAGCAGAACAATCGCAAATGAGCTTCAGAGACAGACTGACAATGAGCACGAGCATAGCTTCTGTTGTAAATTCTTCTTGTTAAAATCTTATGACATTGAAGTGGCTTTCAAAAGAGGACAACTTTACAGTTGTGTCCACAATTTATATCAGAACTGTGTCAGTCTTCACAGTTGCATATGAATCAATGGCGACTGTCTATCCTAAAATAGATTTGTAGCAAGCTATGCTGGTATAGATACATACCCGTGTAGGATATTGTAGGTTGTGTGTAGATCGAATGAAGAACAGATGAGTGGATGTAGTCAGGGTTCTGCCCAGCCAAAATTGAGTGCCGGACAAAATGTCGAGTGCCACGCCCACCTGAGCCACACCCATAATTAGTAGGGTCAGAATTTTTATTCATCAAACTATTAGGAATTCTGCTACACAAAGATTATTAGAGATCAATCAACATGACTGTACAGTATATATTATTAAACTATACAGTAGGGTAGGGTATGGTGGGTTTTTCTCGCAGTGAAATCGGATTTTTGAAAAGTAATTAGACATGTCCGCAAAAAACGGATTGACAATTTAAAGGTTTATGAATTATAAAGATAACTTGATAACAAACATGAAGGCAACTTATTATATACGTACTGCACATTAAGATTACAACAGGTGGATATTCAATCCCATAACTCAAAGTTCTCAACAGCCTACAACCATGCTACAAGCTACAACAAAGACACACTGCTATAGCTAGAATTATCACTGCCCCGTTTCTCAGTGTGTAATTCGAACAGTTGAATATACCACGGGCGACGGTTTGTTTACATTAGTTTTACAGCTTTTGTAATTCAACACCTATTCGTCATTTGAGCCAGCTATTGTTCTAGGAGAAAGGTCACACATTATCTTTTGATGGCAAATTCATGTGAGCGCCTGTGCGTGAAGACGGTGAAGCGGACAAAACACGTGCTCAGGCGCTGCGTTGAGCGAAAGCAAGGAAAGGAATAGCTTCAAATAAAAACACTGCTGCTTTTGGAGATTCTGAAATAAAAAGTTGAAAATGCAACCAGTCTACTAGCTTACTATTGTTTCTTGGTTGTTTTGTTGTCAGAGTCTGGCTCTATTGTTATAACATTTACGAGTTGTGATTCTCACGGCCGCTCAAATGTCGACTTGTCTCACTGATGAGCAATCGCAAAGTTACTTGAATTGACTGACTAGACCCGGATTTTGAAAGAACTGTAGGCTTATGCTTATTTGTGCTTGGAAGATGCCTACTCTGAATTATTGTTGCCGCGTGAAATGTAATAACATTAGATTGAATGCGTGGAAAGTTCGGGGACTGCGACGTCAATTTCCAGGAAATGCGATGCCCTATTAAAGATCTTTCCACAAAATTGCCGCGCGATGTTTTGGAAATAGTTTGGTGACGACTCTGCTGAAGTACTGCTGTCGCTCATTCACGACATGACAATCAACACAACAACTAGGCAAGGGAATTGTGAACTTTATCAAAACACTTTTGGTCAAGGACTTGTAAAGTAGTGCCGGACGGGAATAGATTTTTTTTCTTTTGTGGCGGACGGTTTGTCTGAGTGCCGGACGGGCCTGTCCGGCGTGGGCAGAACCCTGGATGTAGTTATAGATATATAATTGTGACAGATACGACGGAGGGTAGCCAGCCCGTCCGAAGGCTCGAGAGTACAGATTGCAAGAGAACGACATTACGAAATACAAGACATTTATAGCGACTGACGGAGGGCGCTGATTGGCGGTCTGAGTTGTGACGTAAATGCTTGATGAGACCGCCACACCCGTACCAGATCCTCTTGTATCTGTTTACTATGCTCAAAAGGCCTAATTTGTTGTGCTTCATGGACTGACTTAATATGTCCCTACTGCATTGTTAGCAATGTCTATTTGTACCTTACCTATCAATTTTATTTCCATGTATAAGCCAAATTTCCAGCAGCAAATTCTTTGTTTAAAAATTGCACCTCGACTTCTATACAAGTGCTGTTTTAGTATGTATTAAACGTGCTGAAATTGTAGATTGGAGTAGGTAAACTGTTTGTCTGTTTATATACCAGGCCATCTTGTACCCTGTAATTTAATGTTCTGTTAAACAAAGCTAACAGCATAAGTGTCCTACTGTTTGCTGTTCCAGAACGAAGGCATCAAGGATATCAATTGGCACTTCATTGGTCACTTACAACGGAACAAGGCAAACTTGTTATGCAGTAAGTTGTGATGTCAAACTGACTGATATTGAAATGCCACACATAGCACAGTCAGGAGTGGATGTAACAGACACTGACGCAACAGAAAATCATTGTAACGGAACTCATCTTTATTCCGGTCAAAAATTGTGGTGAAAGCTCTCCATGTTTGAGCAGATGTAATGGAATATATATAACGGACCATAATTCTGTTTCCCAAGGCGACGTTTGTGCTGTTAGAACGAAATCTTGTCAATAAAGCTCTGATTTTGTCCTTTAAGTTGTATGTGATTTCTTCAATATTAACAGAGAAGTACCAGTATTTATTGTTCTCTGGAAAAAAATTAGTCCTTTTGATTTGTAGCGACAGAAATTAATGTTGATTGGACTTGTTTAAGATTTTTCAAGGGTGTAACTGCTGCTTTGATGCCTTTGTTGTTCTTGTTGTTACGTTGATATTAAACCGATTGTGATATTAACACGGTTGCACTGTACCTCCATAGAACTGCTACCTGCCTGCGATCATCACTCGTTAGTTAACTAAAGTCCTGACCTTTCTATATGATTGAACTGGTTGGATAATTCGCATGTCCTTGAACCTAATAATATATTTTACGATACAGTCCCCTCCAGTTAATCACCATCATCAATTATAGCACCAGACGTTTATATGCACCAAATTAGTAAAAGAAATAATAGATGTTATCAAACTCATTGAAACTTTCGATACTGCAATGGTGTGTCAAAATCACAGTCTCTGCATCGGATTTTTTACCAAGCTAATTAATCGATCCAGAATGGGATTTCCAGATATGATTTGAATGAAGAGGGGTAATTTGTAGGAGTTCCTTTATTGATAAAAACGTTATGATCATCAGGTGATCTTGCAATTCTTTTTGTTTCAGGTGCTCCAAACTTACACATGGTCCACACTGTAGACAGTATAAAGTTGGCTGATGCGCTCAACAAGGCGTGGGAAAAAAGACAACAAGCTCACCCACTCAATATCATGATTCAAATCAACACCAGCGGAGAAGACTGTAAGTCTAGTCAAACCTGTCTTGAGCAACCACCTGATAACCTGTCTTGAACAGCCACTTAATAACTTGTCTTGAACAGCCACTTGGGGCCTTGTTCATGAACCAGGACTAAAGCGTAGTCCAGGACTAAACGTGAAATCTCGGACTAAATTTGCAACATCGGTATTCATGAACGCAGACAACAGCTACGTCGGGACTAAATGCGGGACTAAATTTGTAAAATTTACACCTTCGAAAACCTAGAACTACCAGCAATAGTCCCGGACTAAACAACAATTTTCAAAATGGCGATGATAGCTGCAATAGTTTTGCGCGCAAGGAAAGAACGGCATGCACTTTGTGCACCTAGAAGAAACCGTATTTTTAGAGACCGGACAAATCCATTGGAGATATATGACGACGAAGAGATACTGGCAAAGTTTCGCTTCCCAAGAGAAGTACTTTTCACTATCACGGACGAGTTGCTAGAACAATTGTCGTACGCTCTCCCTAGAAAAGGAGCACTGCCACCATTATTCCAACTGTTGTTAACCCTACGCTTCTACGCAACCGGGACATTTCAAGACGTCGTAGCTGAGCTTATAGGAGTAAAACAACCAACCGTAAGCCGAGCGGTAACGCGTGTAACCAAGTCACTTCGTCCAAGTCCCGAAATGGGTTAAACTGCCTAACCCAGAACAGGCCAAAATAAACAAGCTGAAATTTTTTGCAATACAAAACTTTCCAAACGTGATAGGATGCATTGACGGTACACATGTGTCAATAAAAGCTCCAAGCCCTCCTGAGTATCAAGAGCATGAATATGTAAACAGAAAAATTTCCATTCTATCAATGTACAGGTAAGGAGCAATTATTCTTGACCACTCACCTCGGGCTATTCATTCCTCCATTGTCAAATGGCCAACGCTATAAATGGGCAATATCTACTTGATGATCCTTGTGATTGTTCCATGTAACCTCTTTAACAATGTTGATACAATCATGCCTATCAGTAATGGGAAGATTTGACCGAAAAGCAACCATGCTTGGCGTCGACGACTGGAAATTTCTGTCGGATATTCTCATGAATATATTAGTCAAGAGTCGATTAGATTCGCTTTGTTCTTTGAAAGACATGAATTATTTAAGCCTGTCATTGCAATGTTATGTTTGACTGTGTTTACCGGGTTGAATATAACAACTCACAATGTTTTTTTATGTAACCATAAATAGCAATATTTAAATCAAATTAGTCTAGAATGTTGTAATTTCGATATCATCAATCCAGACTACTGCACCATCTATTCTAAACAATATCCTTGCATCTATTCTAGCACTTCTGGATTATTCTATATTTGTTGTAATGCTGTTTCTGTGCAGGTTGTCTGCGATGCTGATTTAACGTTTATCAACGTAGTAGCAAAATGGCCTGGATCAGTTCACAATGCAAGAATATTGCGATTTTCAGAGTTCTTCAGCGCGTTTAAAAGCAATCAAAAGCCTCTCAATGGGATCTTTTTGGGTGACAGTGGGTACACGATAAGGAGCTGGCCAGGGCTGAAAATTGGGCTCTCGGACCTAGGGGCAATTTCTGGCCCCTGGTTAAGCATAATATTGGGTCTACCAGGGGCCATTTACTCTTTACCAGGGGCCAAAATGTTACTCGCGAAAACATTTCGAAACATAAAATCTGAGTCAAACACCCTGGCTTCGACACTAGACAAAACAAAAATGCCCAGACAACAGAAAGGCCGGTACAACGTGCAGACAGTTTGTTTTGAGGGGCGCTTGTAACTTCCTTGGCGTGTTTTAATCACGCCGACTACACTAGCAACTTGTGTAAACAGTCTGTTTATAAATTACCATTTATGTCTTGTATTAAAAAATCAGGGGTGGTTGACTAGATCGATTTACTAGTTCTCTAAAACTAGAACTAGTGTTCAAAAAACTAGTTTGCTAGAAACTAGAACCACTTCTTCTAAAAACTAATTAGCTAGATTTTTACCGCCAGAAATTAGTTTTCGCAATATGAGCGCAACAAACTTAGATACAACTAGAAGTCAGCAAAATGCAGGTCACAAGCACAAATTCAAGTTCTTGAAACTAACAAAATCAAACCATACATAAAAACTTTTAGGGCATCGCAACGAACTCCAAAGATAATCAGGGAAATATTTCCGTTCTCTGTTTGCTTTTTGCAAATTCTTCTGAAGGACTTGTCTGAAAACACGAAAAACTTCTGAGAAATAGTTTCTTGAATTGCTTTTCCAACAGGTCTTGGTTGCACGTTGAAATAGACTTTGCAAATCTTGTCGAAGCGGAAGCGTTCTCCGTCGCTCCACTGTTTGTTTACATTGTTTTTTCGGCTTTTGAAATTCAACACCTATTCGTCATTTGAGCCAGCTATTGTTCTAGGTGTAAAGGTCAGCCCATTATCTTTTGATGGCAAATTCATATGAGCGGCTGTGCGTGAAGTGCACAAATAAAGACGAACTGCATGCCAAAGCGAAGGCGCCGAAAACAGCGCCCATTTAACATCTATGCTGCTGCGCATGATAACAATACAGCATGGCCACACGCCGCACGGAAAATCAACAATGCTGTTTGCTATTGTGTGATGCATATCATCCCAT
>OFHS01002835.1:0-19208 GCA_900245855.1 Calvadosia cruxmelitensis | reverse complement strand
AGATTTTCTAGATGTTTTCAGATGTTGTTTGCATATCTTTGATTTTAATTTAAGCGTCGTGTACTGAAATGACGTTATACGAAGCAAATACACATTTCATGATTTGATTTGATTGATTTGATATATTTTCCGTAAATTGGACACGAAAGGCAAATACAGGATATAAATATCACTATGTACATACAGCCTATAAAAGGTTACAATATTTTGCTAAATTTATTTTGTCTAAATGATGTTTGAAACAAGACAATGTTGGCGAAGTGACAACATCATCAAGTAGATCGTCCCACCATGGGACCACACGGGAGCAAAAGAAGTTCTTGATAAAGTTATTTGCATTTGCACGGACTGGCATGTTATTCAGCTTCATGATGATCTGGCTTCTTTGAAAAATAACTGCCTGGTCAGAACTAACCAGAAGACAATATTAACAAGCGGAAACGAGTCGCAAAATAGAAGCTGTGATCATGTCCTCATGTCTTATTTGCATATGATCAGTAAGGTACCCCTTAAGGTGACACCCAGTAAGCAATTACTTGAAATGGCAGATAGGACTCCAGCGTTTGACCAACTCCGCTCTGTTATGACGTTTAAGATCATAAAGTTGTCTCTTGAAAATACAGCTGCATTCTTAACATTTCATTTGTTGGGAGTTTTTTGTTGATGTTCCTTTGATACTACAGTATAATTAGGGTTGTTCGCTATTTTTTCCGATTCGATCCGATTCGATTCCGATATGCTCAGATTTTTCCGATCTGATATGATTTTTATGAAAGCATCTTTCAATATGGTCTAGTATCAGTACTAGACTATCATTTATGGCAAATTTCATGGCAAATTTCATATTTTAATTTCATGGATTTAAATGTTAATTAAACGACTCCGACACTATTTAACACGGTATGTTTTCAAACATCTGAGATCGATTTCGTCTGATTTCTATAAGCAATTCTACAAGCCAATTTTTGTTGACTTTGACTGAAACTTCCGCATCGATCTATGCGATTCTAAACGCTCTATTGATACGTTGTTACAACCCTCGTATAGTCCTTTAAACTCTTCACGACAATTCCTCATAGAATGAAACCTGTACTAACGGCCACCTCTAAGAAGCAGCCACCTATGTATAAAGGCCACTCTTCATAATCCCAAAATGATACTTCCTAATAGAAATAAACCTGGACAGAAAGGCAACCTGTCTATAAAGGTCATCTCCTGAGGTCCCAGAGGTGACCATTATAGACAGGTCTCACTGAATAGCTAGCATCTTCTGTAGAATTGAAGATATCACCACTTGAGCTGAAAAGCACAACACATGATAAAATGATTCTTAACAATATATATTTCATGAGAATTTGATATGGTCTGCTATAAATAAGTGTAAAAATTATACCCTCACTATGACCTAGCATATACAAGTTTCGCTGTAAAAGCTTGTATCTTTGAAACACTTAATGAGTAAGGGGCTTGGCCAGTTTCCAGTTTGTCTATGGAATTGGAAGCATCTTTCTATCCTTTGAGTTTAACAGGTTTCTTCTTGCTTGTTGCAGGCTCTTGACTTGGAGGAGATGTTCCCTGGGGTTGCGGTTGTTGTGGTTCTGCTACTGGAGGCTGTTCATCGTTTTCATCAGGTTCATCTCCAGGCAGTGATTCACTCTGTGGATCTGTTTCTCCCAGTTGTGGAGCTTTGTCTTGAGGTGACTGGAGTGTTTCATCGCCTGCAGTTGTTTCGCTTGGTGTATAGATGACACTGTCAATCCACGAAAGGTAGCTGGCTACTTTAGTGAAGACCATTGGACCGGCATCTGGATCGCACAAAGGGTTACCAGCCACAGTGACTCCATCGAGGTATTTCTTTCCGTTCTTACTACACACCATAGGGGATCCAGAGTCTCCCAGACATCCTTGAGTCTTTGATTCTTTGTATGTTCCACACAGCACCTTGTTCGATGCATCTCTGGCTTCTCCGAATTCTGAAGCTTCCAGCATAGCCGAGCATGTCGCCAGAGTAACTACTTTCACGTCCATCTCTTTCAACGTAGGTGAAGGTGTGTAGTCCCCTTTCATGAAATCTTCCACCGATGCAAATCGAGCTACACTTCCCCATCCTGTAGGAAAATGAGGAATAAAATGTTGCTCTATAATATTCGATACATTCATCCTACACATCGGTATAATTGCATTAAATTGAAAGTCGTCACCTATCACCAGGAAAGAAACACGAGGAACTGAAGTAAAGTGCAAAGCGCCCTCTTTAAGCTCTTAGGAGCTTTTTAATCACACAACGTGTCGCACCTGCCATTTTGCAATCGCTGAATCTCGAATCCTCGACAATTTGAACGGGTTCAGCAGTATCACCGCTAGATGCAAGCCCGTCTTCCGAGGTAGTTGCTTGATCTTCCTCGTCTTCGGTTTTTGTTGGTGTTGCTACTGCTACATCCTCTTCTTCTCCGTCATCTTGTTGTGGAGATGTTAGTTGAGGATCTGGTGCTGTCCCATTTACTGAATTTGCAGGCTTTGTAGGTTTGGGTCTACTTGTTGCTGGTGTTGTTTCGATAGTAAGCTGTCTCTGTGGACCTTCCTCTTGCTCTTCGTCTTCTTCAATCTCATCTGGAGTCACAGCGACTGGCTTCTTGATCTTATCTTGACTTCCTGATGTTGGTTGTGGCTCTTCTTCGACACCAATGGGATTGGTATCTTGAGTCTGTGGACAGTCTAGCTCTCTCAATGAGATGACTTGTACTTTATCACTAATAGTGGCAGGTCTACTCAGTTCAAGCAATGCAATATCGTAGTCTATTTTTTTGGCCATGTCATAGTTTGAATTTTTCAGATTGATATTGATCTCCTTGTACCGAGGATAGGGGATAATTCGAGAGATCGAATAATTGCTTCCACCAGCTTGACTTGAACGATCGGTTCTTCCTGAAAGCAAGAGCAACTCGAAGTAACAAGCAATCGAAATAATCAATAAGACTACGCGCTTTCAAAACGTTACGACAACGCTGGAAAATGATTCAGGTTAAATCTATTGCGTGTCTAATGTACAACACAAGCATCATACAAGAGTCCCAGAAAACACTGATTTAAGGCCTTTTTAAACGTTGCGATAATACCTGAGAATGATTGAGGTTAATTCAGTACGTGTCTATTGTACAAAACATGGACCAGACAAGGGTCCGGGGTATTCATTAGTGCTTACCAAGACCAACAGTGATGTCTTGGGGCTGGGCGACTGAGATGATGTCATCTTTCAAACCTTGTGTGCAATGCCCAGCGGTCAGCACAAACCTCGGATGGATCAACGCCCCTCCGCAGATCTTGAAAGGTGCATCAGGTTGGTGAAAATTTAACTGAGCAATGAAGCCCCAATTGGCATTCTCAGCATCCAATCCATTGATCACGCGTTTGTGTGAGTGACTGTCTTTGTGTTTGACAGATCTACGTCCAAGAAACGAGCAGAAAGTTCAAAATTATTTTGCAATTGCCAATTGGTCATATGGAAAGTTGAAAATGAAAAGCATTGCAAGAGTAAAATAATCGAATCTTCCAACACTCTATCACGATATCTGAAGTTAAAGCTGTCATGTGCTTGTAACGAATCAGTTTCGATAAATAATAATATCTTACGATCAATACCATCATCGATGCAACAGCATCAAAGACGAAAAGTACCATTTCTAAGAACGATAGAAATCCTTTAAAACGATTTTATTTCCCTGGACCCTATTTCGACACACACCAACTGTTAGTTTGAAAACTAATTTTGAGAGCGAGAGTTCTCCAATTTGATCTAGAATAGCATTAACTTACTAGAAATATTACGTTAGGATAATTTGGCGGTGTTAAAACTTAAAATATTTTGGAATTACAATTTTCATCTATAATAAAGCATTTTAGTTGTACTAAAATCTATAATTTTACGTTTGGAATATACTGTCTACGATTGTTAACAGTATAACTTTGTTAATATCATCTCGGTTAATATCGCAACCCGCTTAATATCACTTCAGCTCGAGAACCAAGCTCTGTCAGAATCAACTATTTGTGCCTACTTATTATCACGACCCGCTTATTATCACGATTTTGACTGGAAAACCAAAGTGATATCAACGAGGGTACACTGTAAAACTACAGTAAATATATAACTTTCCTTGGAGGTAAAACAAGTCAACAAAAAATGTACGCATTCTCAAAGTTTAAACTTATAGTTCCTGATCAAGGAAGTTTCAGATGGCTGGTACCACGATTGGTATTCTTCGCTCTCAGAAGTCATGTGGGCGTTCGCGGGACATTCAATTTGTTCCTGGTTAACTTTGAACTATTAACTTTACATTACAGAGAAGAATAAAGTCACCCCAACAGCTCAAAGGGAAATTTTAACTATGGTCACAAAATACCGCTTACAAATCGTTGTTTTTAACCGACAAAGTGTGGCGTCTGATAGTACAGCTTGCTTGAGCCACTGCAAACATAACCTCCAATTAAATTTCGATAAGTTTTTGTAGCTATTAATTTTTGCATTCTTCCGTAAAATTGAAAAATGATTTATTATCGTGTATTTATTATATTAAATAATGAATAGGAATAAAGGATTCACGTTGTTTTCGTAGATAAATAAGACCCTGTATGTATTGTGATGTTGGAGGTTTTGGATGGTTTAGAAGACTTCGTTTGTTAAATTATGTCTGTGTAAAACATCCATAATTATTGTAACTGCATGGTTTATAATTGACGTTTGCAAGGTACCTAACGTTAATAGCCAAAGGAAATAACTTGCACAGTTTCTTCCGGAGTGCATTAAATTTCCAAGCAGTCACTTTTGTGTTTAGAAATGGAAGAGCATTTAAAATCAAAACATTACGAAGCTCTAAGTATTGGGTAATCAATTAAATTCACTGAAATGTAATTACGAAAGCAGCAATATCTGGAGAAATATTTATTCTAAAACTGACACAACAAGCAAGCCCGCACAGAAGACAAATTTGTTCTTGTTGGAGTGACCCATCTTCGAACTCTTTCAGCAGTAACAGACTCCAGTCCATATTTCTACAGCATTGGGCTGTTCTGCGGGTGAAATACTCACCACTCAGTCTACCAGCTCACTTAGCATCGTAACTAATGAAGATTACACTTTAACTCATTGACATAAGATATCGTGCTACGATAGCACACATTTTCGTCGCATGAAAGACGTTAAAACGAGTTAAACTGTACGTAGATATTGTTATTTTACGCATCCATTCACAAGAAATCTGAATACACAAATGCCCGCATTAAACTATGGAGAGAGTTGAAAGTTACTAAACTGATACGCGGTCAATATCCTCAAAGAGAACCACATACCTTCCTTCCAAGCTTGGCACTATACCGAGAAGAACAACAAAGCAAAACACAGCGGTAAACATAATGTTTATTTTGCTGACGGCTTGGGAAAGATAAAAGGACGTCTCTTTGTTTGAAGGATGACTGTAATCTACCTGCCACTGGTCACAGGTCAGCAAGCAAGGCCTCGAGTTGCGTTGACAACAAACCGCTCTTACGCTGGCTAGACTAGCTGGTAACACTGTCTCCTGTTACAAATATCGATGGGAATCAAGTACTGTTGACGTATATAATCGAGAGTGCTTTTTAAATGCAATTGGATGTTTATGAATGACATTGATGGGTCCTTTGGAATAACGCTTGTCATATATATTTCATTCAATATGTTCAACTGAAAAATACAATTTACTTGCAACTATTAGATAAAAACTTTACCTTGATAAAATACATAATTCAAGTAAATATTCAGCGATATTATCATTAGAATAATTAGAGTCAAGACGTCTAAAGTTTGATCTAGTTATGACTGAGATAGAAGATATATTTCAAATTGATACATACAGAATGATCGGATATAAATTAAATCACAAATACACAAGCTATACATTTCTACTTAACTATCCTTAAACTATACAATTTAAAAAAAACTATTATAAAACTATACAACCTAAAAAACCTATTTTAAAATTATTCCTAAAATCTAAAATTGAAGTCATGTTTAGAAGTTATATGACTTACAATATTTTACATCATCTTGTCGAACTGCCCTGCGATCAGCTGTTTACAAAAGTACAAAAGAAGTCAGCATCTATTCTTTGCGTGGACATTCTCAAAAGCTACGAAGTAGATATACATTCCTCATAATAATCAATGTATGTTTTCTTTTTGTAATCGAATCGTTCCCCTTTGGAACTCATTACCAGACGATGTGGTGTCGTCAGAGTCGCTCTATTCATTTAAAAGCAAGTTAGATAATATTAACCTTTCACAATTTTGTAAATCGTTTTAGGCTGTATATAAGTGCAAGTCTTTTTTGCCTGTACTTGCCTGTCAAATGTATGTCTGTATTTTTCAACATCTTTGACAAATAAATCAAATCAAATCAAATCACATCAAATCAATCAAAATCAATCCAAATTAAGTGTCATTTTTTCAAAAATGCTATCAGTGTCCGTGGTACTTTTGATAAACAGCATGATTGCAATTTTAGTTTTTAAGGAATAATTTTATAATAGGTTTTTTAGGTTGTATAGTTTTATAATAGGTTTTTTAAATTGTATAGTTTAATAATAATTAATTAGAAATGTATAGCTGGTGTTTTAATTATTTTATTTTATTCCATTATATTGTACTAGACATTTTTACCAGAATTACTTTTGTAAGTTATCCGTTTATATCAAGATGAACATTTCATCGTTTAAAAAAATCAAAATCATAATCTTATGATATCTCATCAGCATATTTTCATCATCATCATCACCACTTTGGAATTGCGATATTGTAGCTTTCATCTCACGTTCATTTAATAAATGCTCTGAAAAGTAAATTAGGTGTCATGTCATTAACATATTAAAAGTCATGTTATCCTGCTTGCCTCCAACATGTCTCATGTCTACAGATACCAAGATCATTTACAGCAACCCATGCATCTAAGCGTTACTCATCTGACTTCTTAAGTGTTTATGCAGAACAGCTAAAATACGAAAGTATAGAGCTTTCACCAATACGAACAAGAATACGAATACGAATACGAACAAGAATACGAATACAAATACGAATAATTACGAATAATTATTACGATTACAAATAAGAATACGAATTGATTCAAAGTACGTTGATTTAACCATAGTTTGTATTCCCCTTTTAGCAACCCTTTAAAGAAAGTCAATTTAATTTTTGAAAGTTACGTCTGAGTGCAACACCCTTGATGCCATGTTGTCAGGATGAAATATTTTTACCTCATTATTTCTCGTATAAAATGTAAATAATTATGTGTAAATTGGTGGAATAAAAATAATATGGATGAAACATATCATATAATGATTTAGTTTGTGTGTAATAGTAATATTGCCGATGGATTTCCACTTTGCCAAGGAGGGTTTTGAAAGAGCTAAACATTGACGTAGGTACAATTTCAGGCAAGCCACTGGTACTGTGAGGTTGACGAATGAGTGATCAAAAGTGTTGTAACGGGCTACTTAAGTCAAGGAGATGGTTTAGTAAAGCCATATGAGATGCGTAGGTTCTTGAAACACGCCGTGTGTTCCTCAGATTAAAGATTTAGAAGGCTTAACCTGTCAGTATAAATGCAGATAGGTGCTTCAGTTAATCCCCACCTTTGCACAACAACGCGAGTGAATTATCGTCGCACCCTTTCGAGTGGTGCTATATCTGTTTTCCAAATTTTGTTTGAACTCAGGCAATGTGCGTTCTAGAATTGGACGAGCCGTAAAATTTTCTAATCTGTTCTTTTGAATGAACTCAGAATACAATGACAACCACGTGGAATTCTTCAAATGTCCCCCTATACATACCTCTGCCGTTCATCCAAAAAGTGCCTGTCTCTCGCAATTGATAAAAAATAAAACAAATAGATAAATAAATAATTAAGTAAATAGATAAATAAACAAACAACCACGAATGATTTTCATGCAACAATTCTATTTTGCTTGCTTATCTGACGAGCAGGAATGAACAAGTTGAAAAGATCACGTGCAGACGGACGATGCAGTTTGATGCCATCTAAGTGGTAAATGTTGAACATTTATCAACAGCATTTTCTACTGTACATGTCACATACACGGAATAAATGTAATCATTTGAAAATGTGACAAATGTCATCATTTTAAGTTATTTAAACCCAACTACAATGTTGAACATGTTCTGTCGCATCCTAGACCATTGAAGAAGGAGATTCAAATAATTTAGAAGAGTTTGCAATTTATGAGAACTAGCAGACTGGATGAAATATTGTACAATTTAAGATTATCCGCAATTAGCTTGCACTGGACAGAACTAAAGCAGTTTGAAACTCAAAAATGACATCTGTCAACATAAAGCGTGTGTGGTCAGCTATGTTTGGAAGAATGCCATCATCAATTGTGAAAACCCTTGTAAATTGTGCCTCCTCTTTAGATTTGTCGATTTTAATTTGAACAATCTTTTTATGTTTTACGATTTTTCATTATTTGTAGGCTATAGTGCGGACGACTTCGGCTGTACTCTCTGAGGCTTGACTTCAACGCGAACATATGCATAGACGACTACAGAAGACGAATCATGAATCAGACCTCAGAAGAAACAGGGATTTCTCTAACAACCCTTTTCTCCAGCAACACTGTTAGCTCTGACAACTTGTTGTCATGTGTGTGCTTGGATACAGGCTAGAATGAATGTCTAGAATGGATTACTTTCAGTTTGCACTCCTGCACAGCTTTGGTAGCGAGTTAAACTTGGCTCCTCTCGCTCCTCGGGACCTCTTTCCGGCTGCCCAAAACGAAAGCGTCTCTACACAAGTAATGCTTATGAAATAATTATATTCCGCTTGACTCAAGATGTTTATCAACAATCGAAAGTGTAGGACATTTACATAATTATGAGGGATACAATTTATGACATATTTGGACCCCAGAAACTCTCAAAACGCGATCAACGTAAACAAATAATCTAAGACAATCGCGATCAAATGAATGACGTGTCTCCATAGCAACGCTTGATTGAATGAAATTGCATTTTATACAATGGACCATTTTGACAAGCTACAAGTTTGGGAAAAGCAAGTGCATTATGGGTTAGGTTCATGTCTCTGATTTCGGAATACTGTATGGAGAAAGCTGGTTTTGATACCGATGCAGATTTCTCTAAGCTGTGCTACTTATTTCCCATTAATATCATAGGTCAGAAACCCAGTCTCTTTGCCACTTCGGGCAAGCAACATGCCCTATAATGCGCTGGTCTGTCCCATAATGGTAGCTGATGAAAAAGGTCTATTGTAGGCCATTAGGAATCTCGCGATAATGCCAAAGTCATTTTTTTCACGGAGATGCGCTTTGATGCATAGAATTGGAAAATCCTGAAAATAAAAAGTTAGCGAAAAGGAAAAATTTGACAATAAAGCAATTATTTAAGAAAATAGTAAAGCGCTTCATAGTAGCCATCAACAGAAAAGAATAAAATCACCCCAACAGCTCAAAGAGAAACTTCTATTACGATGATCACAACATACCGCCTACAAATCGACTTTGCTTAAACGGACAAGGTGTGGCGTCTGATATTACAGCTTGTTTGAGCCACTGCAAATAAAATCTACAATTCAATTTCGAGAAATTTATGTAGCTACTTAATTTTCGCATGCTTCCGTAACATTGAATAATTATTTAATATCGTGTATTTAATAAGGTTAAGTATAGGAATAAAGGATTCATGTCCTGTTTTGTTAAATCATTGTAAATCTAATAATAGAATTTGGTGGAGGAAAAATGAGATTTGATATAGATTGTGACCAAAATTCTGCAACAAGAGGAGAGAAAATGCATTAGTCTTCTTAACCAATAGTGCGAAGTTTAAAGAAAGTTTCGTGAACTTTGACGAAATTTTATAATTTTAGAAACGACAACATACAGAATGACTATAATAGTCTATACTGTAGGTGTCAGCGACCACACACAATTATGAGGAGCAACAGGGTCTGGTTCAAGAGCTCATGTAGACTTCCAGAATTCTATCTGGAATTTTGCTAAAAAATTACCTGCGATAGGAAATTCATTTCAATCGTGTTTAAAACTCCCAAATTGTTGATTTATGTTCCTGCTGCATTGCGAGAGAAGTGAATCTCAAACTCAGAGGTACAAAATTGTGATGTCAATTCCTGGCTGAGAGCTGCTTTGAATGTTTGATTCCAAACAAATATATTAATCAAAAACTGGAACACAGCATGCAGGATTAGTCTGGAAAGGGACACCGACGAATTACTTTTTTGCATTCTTACAGCAATGCAATAAAATGAAAAGTTTAGTTGATGAAAGCATTTTACAACTATATTTCTGAAAGTGTTCATACTCAGTTTATGTATGTGACGTCACGTCTATAAGGGTCAATATTGGTCAAGAGCCAATGGATCACATTCAATGCCAAGGGATAAAGCGAAACTAAATTAGAAAATACGGCATGCATTAGAACGACGATCAAATACGCATGCTGGACATCTTTGCACTGATTGCATGACAATCTGCCGTGTGATACTTTCTCCTCGACGATTTCACCTCGCAGCCGGAAAGGAACGAACATCAAACACCGAGCTGGGCAAGAACTGAGGAGCACATTGATTTCTTGGCCTTCAGTTAGACTGCGGAGTCATTTGTACTTTTGATTCAATTTGCTTGAATTTACCACCATTCTTATGGATACACTATACTTATACCTGAAAAGTCGGCACAAATAATCTCATTTCATGGTCTAGAAGACGATCTGGCTCTACTAGAGGCATCATGAAACTTGCCTTGATTGCTATAGAAATGCCGGACACCATGATAACTATAGCAGCATGATTATGGCTTTCCGTTGCCTCCATGTGTTGTTATTTACTATCGAGGTGGTTTCAAAATGGCAATAGGAAGTTAATTCATCGTAAACTATTTCCGAGAGAATTTGCATTACGTTTGAATACCACACATATGAAATGTGATATTTTGGGAAGGTTCTGACGTAGGACTACTTAAGTCCCTGTTTGTTCACAGAGATCATACAATAATGAAAGCAAAAACATGCTTACTGGGATCCTGAGTCATTTTGGCAGACATCGGTCTGAAATGTATGTCCACTGAGGCAAGGTAGCAACTGTACAAAACTCATTGCATCATCCATTGCTTCATTATAAATTACAACAATACTGAACTAGCCTGGATAGATGAAGTTATTCCACGCAAACGAATCAATAATAATTCGCAATGTCAAACACGTGAGCGCTGGTGTACTGTGATCAAGCATTCCCTTAGATTCCCATTTTGCACGCCACCTCTCACTAGCAGTGTTGGCTCTGAAGGTACCGCGTCCTCGTGCGGCAGGAGCCCTGTTTTACAGGGTTATGGCGAAATGGATTTTGGGCAACTGGATCCTCGCACAAACGGTACCATGGAGCTGGAGGAGTGATTTCACTTTTCAAGCTCCTGCACCCTCCCGAAGGATTGGGCAACCCCAAACCTAATGGCTACAAAAACAACAACAGCAGTGTTGTTCCTTTTCCCTGTTTATAGAGTACGCATATGAAAGCTGTGGACAAGTGGAGCATGCCTGGGACTCCCCCATTTCTCGTCATCTTGCGTGTCACAAACGACGTTAATCAACTTTTCCAAGCTATCATCCGTTAGCGTTACGAAACTGGTTTTCAATTAAGCGGAAAACTATCTGGAAATCAGACGTTGTGGCAATATTTTGCATTCCGTTTCAACCAACACGAACAACAACGGATAGTTTATCACTCCTCAATGCAATTGAAAACTTAGTGAGACTCAACGCAATCAAGACAGATAGTTTCAAACAAACAGTAGCAGTTATTTGCTTTATAATCAGTTTATCAAAACATGAGAAACATAGATCGTCTTAGTCCAAGTATTGAAGCCCAATTAAGCGCAATTTCAAACGTTTGCTTTTCAATTAGTGAAATCAAGCTGTAATCTACGATAGGAGTGGCGCATTTCTATGATGGGAATAAAACTAAATTGCACAGTATCTCTTTGTATTGGAAAATCAGAGACATTCTGCTCATATACCATGCATCCATTGAGCATGTAAACAGGATGAAATGAAATGACAGCAACAAGGTAGCAACGCTGTATATTTTGGGCTATTTTATTTTATTAATGCGGAATGCTATCTTAGAACAGTGCTCAGAACTCTTCAGGGACATCATCTTCCTCTGCACTTCCTCCAGGAGGATCATCATCATCTCCTGGACCTCTTTCAGTTGAAGGAGCTGATTCTCTTGCATATATAACACTTTCTATCCAAGAAGAATAGCTTGCCACCTTCGTGTAAACGGCTGGAAAGTAGTCTGGGTCACACCAAGGATTGACAGCAACTGTTACTCCATCAAGGTATCTTTTACCATTCTTTGTGCATACCATTGGAGAACCAGAGTCTCCTAGACAGACTTGTGACTTTGCTTCTTTGTAGACGCCGAACAAAACCCTACTTAAGACCGACCTGTCGTCTAAAGTACCAAGGGTTACAACTTTGACATCCATCTTCTTGAGATTCTCTGCTGGTGTGTATTCGCCTGCTGCAAAATCTTCAGGTGAAGCGAATCTGGCTTCACTTCCCCAGCCTGTTTGAGAAACAATGAGTAACAATGAGATACGTTTTAGTACTTGTGAAACGGTAGAAAAATGTACACAAACTGGAATTGAATTGTCCGATCTATGATATGAAAGCTAGATAGAGAAGAAATATTGAACAAATTCTTTTGACTGACCAATGTTAAAAAACAAACTTCATTCGATGGCATTTACGGAATGATTGTATGTACCAATGTATGTACGAGCAACTGATGTCTATAGAGGCAAGAAAACCAGGATGATAGACATGCAGTGTAACTTCGTTAGTATCACCTCGGTTAATGTCACGACCCGCTTAATATCATCAAGACGCGGGAAATCACAATCAATTATTTTAGCTCGTTTAATATTACACCTCGCTTATTATCAAGATATTTTACTGGATAATCATAGTGATATTAACACGTTTACATTGTGTTTGATTATTCATATGAAGTGATATGTCGCTATATGCAATGCTATCAAACTAAGCTTTCAAGAAAAGTATCACATAGAACGCAGTTCAGTAGTTCTATCAAGACTGGTGAAAAAATCAGCTCAACATTTCTACCTGTTAAACATTTAAAAGTGAAACAGCTAAATAGTTAGATAACGCAGGGATAAACATTTCCTTTATCAATGGTGCATTATTGTTTGTCTAATTTCCTTGAGAATTTAGAAGTACAGAAGCTGCTTACAGAAAAACCGTTTCGGGATGGACCATTAACGTTTCTGGCTTGTCTATGGCAGCGAGAAAAGTGGTCTATAAGCCACATATATTGCTACTCAATCAGGGAGAAAGATGAGTGTGACCATATGTCACCAACCAACTCAGCCAATTTCATGCTAGACACCTTGGTTTGAAATATCTTACCGGCCATTTCGCAGTTTTCATAGATTGGGTCTTCAATGAATGGAGACTTCGATGGACCACCACTGCCTTCTTCGGTATCCTGAGCTGAATCTTCATCAGCCAGTGCTGCTGAACCTTCCAGCTGATCCTCAGGTTCATCTTCTGGAGTTGTACCTGGTTGGGAATCTACATTAGGAGCAGGATCACTAGACAATGGCTCATCTTTTGTTTCTTTGGCCTTGCTTGATTCAGGAAGGGAATCGTCTGCAGCATCAGTATCACCAGGTTGGGGCACGTCCTCTGGTTCTTCTTGACTGCTTTCAGTTTGAGTTTCGTTTACAGGAACAGGGCTTACTTTTTTGGTCGTACTTGCTCCTGGTTGGGATTCTACGGTGGGAGCAAGGGAACCAGGTGATGGTTTCTTTTTATCTTGTTCCTGGCTTGGCGGAGGTTCGTCCACATCTGGAGTGGCAGAGGCTTCTGACTGGTCCGATGCGTCTGCCTTGGTGGTATCCCCGAAACCTGGTTCTGGGGCTGGTTTCTTTGATAGCTGGTCTTGAGTCTCAGTTTCAGAGGTATCTTCTTCGTCGCCACAGCTTTCATCTCTGATTTTCACTATTTGCACATTTTCTCCAAGTTTTGCAGGCTCGCTTAGCTCCAACAAAGCCAGATCGTAATCAAAACTGAGCAGTCCACGTGTCAAATTATTCTTCTCTTTTATTTTGTTTTCCTTATAGAGAGGATACTGGATGATGCGAGAGAGGGTGTAATTGTTTTCACCGGGAGCATCTGAGCTTTCTAGTCTCCCTATAAAGAGTTACCATAAGGTGAACAAATTGACACAAATCTAGAATAGTGTATAGTGTTCTAAAAGTAATGACACAATTGTTTTATTTTTAGTACATGACGTAATCAGAATATTCTAGAATGAGTTATACTTAGACATGATTTAATGGGAATATTCTCGATTAAGACATTTTTAGATATGATGTAGTAAAAAGTTCTAGATAATCTACATATGGAAAATGATGTCATTTGCATGTAAGTGTTAATTATTCTAGAATGTTCTGTATTGTTTATGTAGATACTATAAATTGGAAGCTCCCGAGAAGGACTGCTGAGTTATTGATTGGAGAGTAACTCGTGTTAGGTGAAATACATTGATTGGAAGTCGATCTGCTGCCTTCATCTACCGTCTCGAAAAGAATACCGGAACACAATCTAAGATGTATTGTGACACACATGCATGTCTAGAACAATCACCATTTAGACTAAATTTAAACAGAAAAAAATGTATTTATTTACCCAGGCCGACAGTGATATCTTGAGGCTGTGCAACTGTGATTGGATCGCCTTTCGTTGCTGTAGTACAGTGAGCAGCGGTCAAGACAAACTTCTCATGAATCAAAGCTCCACCGCAGATTTTGTAAGGAGCATCCTCGCGATGGAAGCTTAGCTTGGCAACGAAAGGCCAATTGACAATGTCTGAGGCCAATCCATTGATAACGCGCTGGTGTGCTCTGTTGGATTTATGCTTGATAGATCTGAAACATAAATCTATTTAGATATTATATTGTATTCGATATTTTTACCCGACTTATTTTTTGTAAGTTATCTATTTATCTAAAAATAAATGAAAATAAAGGACTTTTCGTAGGACTTTTCGTGGACTTTTCGTATATCTTTACTGAAATCCGCATTTGAGTGCAAGCATATTTGAAAAGGTCTCAAAACATATTGAACTACAAGCTTGAATGGATTATGTTGAACTACACCAGAAAGCATACTACGTGAATGCAAGTGCTTTCTGAAGTCGATACTACGTTAAGGTGTACAGTATCATACAGATTTTCCAGTGGTAGAGAAGCAGCTCTTTTCAGATGTCGGTCGCATCTCCCCGACGGTTGGATATAATACCGATGCTACTGATTTTTTGTCCTGTATCACTTGCTATAGTCGTCCTTGCTCACACCAGACAGCAGAGGATGTAAATAATGCTTTTTGTTGCAGAGACAACTCAGAATCATCTTGGTTGCCTGTTATTTTTGCTTCCTTCCTTCAAAAATCTGATAACTTAATACAAGGTGACCTTATATTTATATTCGGGAAATGAGGGAAACCGAAGAAGTCTTTGAATTTACTTGCTGTCCATAGATATAGATTTTCTTTCTAATGAAGGGAAACATATCTTTGCATTATAGAGTACTGTCAAAGACAGGATTTCAATTCAAAACACCCAATGAGCTATACCGGGTTCGACTCCCGGTCCATCAGACACAAGTATTCGTTGTTTTCTTTGGTTTTAATTGTCGAGGGCCCAAAGGGAGACAAGCCAGTGGCTTATTGGGCTACCCTCGTTAAATAAAGTGACATTTACACACTTTAATTATAGAATCAAGACTGGTTTATGGTTTAACATAATCCTGACATACATTATAAAGTAAATCGGAATTGAAACACGTTAATTTGTCATACTAACCAAGTAGGATGTAAGTGAGGGAAAATTTGGACGCTTTCCAATAGTTGCTTATCAAATAATTTCATACTGAATTTGCCAAATATTATGACTCCTCCATGTTATTAGCAATACACTGTCATTAAAAATGTCAATAGTTCAAACTGCCAATTATACTTTGGCAAAATAATGAAGAAAAACGTGAAGTATAACATTGACCATGGAAAGAGAAACATTATCTGAAGGTAAAGTAAAAGATAACAGTAAGACAATGTCAATCAGAAATTTATGATCCATTTGGCATAGAGAATCAGTATAAATTCCGAAAGTAAAACGATGACATGATGATCACATTATACTAGCAAGATTTCATGCAATATTTATGTCTGAAGACATGAATTATTATAATATCAAACCGATTATGTAGTTTCACTATTTTTATAGCTGTACAGTTTTCATTTATTATTGTATTGTATGTGTCTTTATTATTCAGCAAAAGTCAAAAGCAAAGAATTTACATTAGCAGGATATATACACATAGCTCTTACGCTGCACGGACAATAGGACAAAATTAATACATGGACAATTGAATACTATGCAGCAATAGACATTTGAAATTAATTTCTATAAAAAATTTCCAAATTGACATCAGATAATTCTGATTTAAATTTCTTTAACGCATGTTGGAATGCTGAAATAAATATGGATTAAAAGTATTATCGGAACACATCAGAGGTGTACCTGGCGCGGACTGTTTAATACTAGTAGCCTTAAAAACTAACATCTGAATTAAGATTATTTGCTTTTGTCAACTATGTTTTCTAACGTTGCACTGCGAATCTTTACTTGTAAATCTTATCATATACTTATGTACATTTGATAATGGAACATTTATTTAATAATTAAAACTTTAAAATATCTACAATTTATATTCTATAGGAAGGTAGTTGACAATGATTATAATTTCACTGTCTTTATTTCGGTGCCAAAGCTATTATAGCTTGGCCCATGGGCAGGTAAAAGTGCAAGTTAATATAGTATAATTGAAAGAGATCAGTTAGGAAACAAGAAAACGTTGCGAGGTGATGGAAGAAAGTACACAACAATGCTCCTAGGTTCCAGCCAAAAGCTGCCCCTTAAAGGACAACAGTATTTCTTAGGCTCACTTTAATAAGTACAAAGCTATCTTACCTTGCATCTGTATTATGCAAAACGGAGCATAGCGCGAAAAACAAACACTTTGCAAAAAGAAACATGGCTGCTGTAGACAACAGCGTATCGTCGAAGAGTAAAGAAACAGGTTTGTTAGTTGCAAAGAGCACATGGCTGCTAGAGGTGTCATGCTTCGGCTCACAGATCAGTAAACATGTCGTGAATCGAGTTCAAAGAAATGAACACAACGTGTAATGACTACAGGTACTTACATTCAATGACGACCTATACTCTACAGTGAGATATTTTTGGCAGAAAGATAAGTTTACAATAATTCCCTCTAGGCTCACCGTTCAATAACAAATCAAATATTTATCAATTTGCCAAGCGAAGTCCAGATACATTGAGGGATTCAGTGGTTTTTCAAAGACGTGGTTTTGAGCTAATATGCACATTTTTGGCAACCAAGAACATTGTAGAAATGGACAAGTATAGGAATAAGTACCGTCGGATGAACTCCAAGCAAAGCTCATTCCAATCCTCAGCGCATGCTAAGTTGATTAAACTCAGCCTCATGATTTGCATCCCATTATACCAATATTGCGTCGCGACTGCATGCACGTGGCTAACTGAAATTGACTCCCAATTGATTTTAAGCCTCCATATAATTATTATAATTACTATTATCATTATTTATATGGTCATTATTATTATCATTATTTATATCATTATCATTATTATTATCGTTATTATCATTATCATTATTATTATCACTATTATTATCATTATTTATATTATCATTATTATTATCATTATTTATAAGATTATTTATATTATCATTATTATTATCATTATTATTATCACTATTATCATCATTTTTATCATTATCATTATTTATATTATCATTATTATTATCATTATTTAAATCTTTGTCATTATTATTATCAATATTTATATTTTTATTTTGCAAATATAGTTATTGTAGCCATTAATTTGATATTCCTAAGAATAGGGTTGTTTGAGAATTTTCAAACTTGCACATTCTTGTATGCCACACATATGTAAGGAAGTTAACTCCAACTGGGACCTTAGTCCGGCATATGTCTAGGGATCCTCACTCAAAACAGTCTCATGTTCCACATTACAAATGTCATCATAGAGGAAATAATCATGTGGATTTAAGACCTTTACTAGCTATAGTTCCCTATATATCTATATCAAATTTCTTGATAGATTAATTCAATTGTAGATTCACTGAAAATGTTACATTGTTACGTAATTATTCAAATAAGCATGAAGTGAAAGTAAAACCTTTTTCAGATCTTTGCCATGTGGAATTGACCATGAAATACAAGCTGTCATTGCGTTTCTATGGATGCAATCGACAAGGAAAGCTCGGCATTGTCGGCGTGGATTCCGCTCTCAACAAGCACTTTGTGCCCGTCGAGAAAAAAGATCTTTGCGTCGATTACGTCGCGTGTCGCAGTCTACTTGCTCGATTGGCCCGAAACTGCGAAGTCGCGCTCGAGTTTCGGATGGAGAAAATGTCATCTCTCCACCAGCGAAACAACCCTCTCCCTCGATTGCCACGTTCAATGTGAGAACCCTCAAGCGTTCGTGGCGCCAGAGGGAACTCGCGACACTTGCAGGTAAGCTCAACTTTATGCTTGCTGCTGTTCAGGAGCATCGCATTTCACACATCGAAGATGTGAAATACGATGAGCTTGACAACGGTTTTACGTTTATTAGTTCTTCTGCTGATAGCTTTGGTGTCGGCGGTGTTGGCCTTATGTGTCATCCGTCTGTAGATCTTCGCTTCGCCCGTGTTAAATCGCACTCGTCCCGTATTTTAGAGATCTCAGTTAAAATGTTTGAGCGTATCTTACACGTGCTCTCTGTGTACTCCTCCACGGCCGTAAATCCAGTAGATTCCGCTGTGTTTTATTCGCAGCTATCTTCTATCGTACTTAACCTGTCCTCTAGTGATATATTGTAGTAGTTGCCGGTGATTTTAATGCATATTTCACTGATTCCCCCTTTCCCGTTGGCCGTAACGTTAATGGTAATTCAGAACTCCTTTCTGACTTAATTAATTTGCATGATCTTACGTCTT
>OFHS01002834.1:0-16795 GCA_900245855.1 Calvadosia cruxmelitensis | reverse complement strand
AGAAAGACATGGCTGAAAATTCAGACTTTGTTGGTCTATCGGATATGAAAGCTCTTACGACGAAGCCCCCTCCAGCTGCTGACGTAGCACCCCCACCAAGCAAGAAAGAGGCGAAGACAGCTATGGGTTCTTCGTCAGAGTGTGCCTGGGAAAAGCACACAGCTGTACAAGGACACTCGTATTACTACAACAAAAACACAGGTGAGTCGACGTGGAAAAAACCAAAGGACTACCTCTCGTCGAAGAACACCAAAGCTCAGGCAGCAAGCAATGAATCGGAAGCTGCGAAGCCTGCCCCTCGTAACCCACACACTCATCTGGGCTCATGGACTGTTGTTGAGTCAGAAACTGCGCCGAGCGTAAAAACTATTGAAACTGAATGTAAACCTGTTTCCAGCAACAGTTCACCTAGTGAGCAGGATCCTTCACATGGACGAAAATTCAAAGAAAAGACTCTGTCTCACTCTACTGAAGACGATGATGCTAGTGACGCTCAGAAAGTTGCCTTTAGAAAGCCTTCTTCAAAAAATAGAAGAGTTCGACCACGTGGCTCATAGGAGCATTTAGTAGTGTTTTACAGTTTTTTGGTAAATATTTCCTAGAAAAATAGCATAGTCTTACCATCGTATGCACTGGGACTAGCGCAAATGGCCTTATGCAGTTACTGATAATATCTTAATGGGCCTGCTATGCATGGTTACTCTTTGCAAGTTTATAGAATAGATACACAAGTACTGGAAAGAGTCACCGTAGTGCCACATGGCAAACACATAGGCCTACACATGATCCACATTATGCTCCACGTTATTCCTGCGACGGTATGCCATCCAAACAGATTTGATAAAAGGGAGATTGTCACCTGATAGCTGTTCTTCCTATAGGAAATAAGGCACCGGGCACCAAGGACGAGTTTCTAAGCAATGTCCATTTCTTGTTACAGTCAACAAGGTCGTAGCGAGGTGTGAATTTGTTGTGATCCTCGTCTGCCTGAAGGTTACTCAACTTAATGCGAACAGATTAATTGAACTTAAATTAATAATGAATAGATTGGATGTCCACTGGTAGCAATGAGATGGTTTAGATACCAACTGTTTCTTTCACTGTCAATCAGGCTTTGAAGGATCAAGAATGGTACAATATCTACGTTGCGAAGTTCGTTATGAAAATTTCCATAAATCCAAGTAGCCAGTCCATTTAATTCAGGAAAAAATTGTTTTGATTTTTGAATAATGATTCTACCAGAACAGCCTGTACTGTTCATTTCAGATCGACTTATTCCCTGATCTTTCGCTTCCAAGGTTCAAATTATTAGAAACTGAGCATCCAACTACATAAATTTGATTTAAATTTCCTCAGCTTCCATAAAAGATTATTTGTTCGCGAGATGCTGATGACAAAGCGTGGTTTCGTAGAGGGCTACTGCCGAATACGTTTTCCAAGTTGTTTCGATAACCTATCGGTTCGCTTGAAAATGAAATGTATAATGACGTCATGCGCTATGTTCATGCATACGCAAATATAATGACGCCATTTCTTTGCAATTTTGCAGCTAAATAAATCTTTATGTGATTTTCGGTTTGTTATTAAGGGCAGTCCGTAGTCTTAGTAAAGCAAGTTTGAAACACTTGCCTTGCCAGCGCTCATCCACTAAGCTTTCTACAGGAAAACAGCTATGAACGACAGGATGGCATGATAATATGACTGCTAGGAGGGGTCGAAGTCCCCGTATGGAACTCCATTGTTGTTCTGATTTCGCAGGACAGAAGTCTCGTGACCGGCTGCTAATGCGTCAGCCACCACGCAACCTGCCAACCGACCAATCAGCGAATAGCATTCTGATTGTCACATGACTTTTTGGAGGGTGCTGCAGAGTGTTTCTTGCGAGGTTTCAGGTGAAACAGCAGCAAGAAGAGTTCTGTTCGCCCGTAAACGTCGAAGACAAGAGCAAAATGTGGTCGTTAGTAGTTTTATCATTGGTTTGCTTGGCTTCTGGGTTTGAGAGGTAATTATCCTGCTTGAAAACGTTTGCATAGTTTCTTGTGCAACAGCCGACAAGTCTTTGTTGGTTGACTTGTGTTTGAGAATGTCGTGCCTGGCGTTTCTTCTTGTTACAGAGTCCCTCTCTCTCGTATGCCTCGACCAAGAAATGCCTTGAAAGAAGTCGGTGCAGACAAGTTGATATTTGCCAAGAAATACAATGTTGACTTGAAGGACGTACCCGAGTCACTGAGCAATTTCTTAGACGTAAGTCTGCTTGTGTGAGGAATTGGTTTGTGCGTTGTGTTTTTATGCTTTCAAGACTTGGCATTCAAATTTACAACTTGCAGGCACAATACTACGGAGAAATTTCCATCGGAACTCCAGGCCAGTCGTTCAAAGTTGTCTTCGACACCGGGTCATCCAATCTCTGGGTACCATCCAAACAATGCCCTTGGACCGATATTGCCTGCTGTAATTATCACAGTTTATAACTTTGTTTTCTGCACCTCTGCAGATGTCGTACGATATTTCAAATTTTACATTTTATTACCTTTGCAGTGTTGCACTCGAAATATGACAGCTCTGCTTCGTCAACCTATGTCAAGAACAACACAAAATTTGCCATCCGTTATGGCAGCGGAAGTTGCTCGGGTTTCTTGAGCCAGGATACAGTCACAGTAAGCAAAACTCATTTAAGATGCTTGCTTGTACTGCCCCCCCCCCCTCATTTCATCCCTGCCCTTGATGACCCATGTTTCCTTGGGCTCTCTGGTTGTAATCTCTAGGCTCGATGAGGTTGCCCACTCCACCCCGCTTTTACGCTAAATTGCTAACAACAAGATATTCAAAAATGTTCATCAAGAACAAATTACATTGTAAGCAAATTTGAATAAAAATCATTTGCAGCCAGTCAAAAACACCTTTATCCTCGGTGTTGTATTCAACTGGTTTATTACACAAGGCACACCTGGCCTCATTCGCATGTTGGCTATACAGCCTCTCTATTACAAAAGTACACAACATATTTACACCACACTGTTGGTACAGCACTGTGCACATGTAGGGGTGCCAGTCAATTAACATTTATAGCTATTAGGCTATATAGTCCACTCAGGGCCGCTGACATGCAGGTTTGGTCTGCGCTCGCGGCTGCTGAGGCGGAGCGGAGGTGGTAGAGGAATGTCCGGAGCTGGTACTGCAGCCGGCTGGGGTGGGTACACACTCAGCTCATTTCCGTGGGTTGGGTGATTGAGTGTGGACGAAACTTCCAGTCCCTGCTCAGACTGCCACGTTGTCGGATGGTTCACCAATCACAGCGTAGCTTCGAGACTGATGGTCACTTAATTTGTAAACAGCTGCAACACTGTCCATTGTAGGGCATGAGTCACCTCGACAATTTGCAGGATGATGAGCAGTTATTTGATTTATGTAATTTTCATACAGTTTATGCAGCTCCAGGCCTTGTGGGGGTCAAATGATTAGTACACTATAGATGGTCAGTGGTACTGTGCAGGTCTGGCATTGAATTTGCATTCACGCAGATTCTGAGAATTGTGCACAGCCGCACATATTTTTATATGGAAAACAGGTGCTGACAGGTTATGGCAAATACAGCTAACAGGTGCTGGGTATTTTTGTAGGTTGGAAGCATTGCTGTCAAAAAGCAGGTCTTTGGTGAAGCAACTGAGGTTCCTGGCGTTGCATTCATTGCGGCAAAGTTCGATGGCTTGTTTGGAATGGGATACAAATCTATTTCTGTTGATGGCGTGACTCCTCCTTTCTACAACATGGTTTCCCAAGGCCTGTCGAAGCCAGTCTTCTCATTTTACTTGAACAGGTACGAACGTTTATGGCAGCTGTTAAGTAGTGCATGGTATGGGCCATGTGGCACGGCAAACTTTCAGTTTGAAAGCAATCATTAACACACACACATGCAAAGAGAGCCTCCTGCCAAGTGAGCATCACTCGTCTTGTTGTTTCAAAGTGTATCCCATCTGAGGTTTGCCTGTTCCAATTGTTGCCATCGTGCTTGGCCCACACACACTCGACAGTCTGGCTTCTTATTCTAGTCCCGATATTGTAAGTTTGCTGAAAAGGTCAGATTTGTTTCTCATTGCAAGTTATCTCTGCTCCACACTTGTGTCTTGTAGTTACTGAAGTAGACATTACTTATGCCTATACAGTAAAAAGTAATCTGTTGAATTTATTCTTTGTTCTCTGCCCTACAGGAACCCAAATGACACTGCAGGTGGTGAACTCCTCTTCGGTGGCAGTGATCCCAAGCACTACAAAGGATCGTTCACTTATGTCCCTGTTAGCATTCAAGGCTATTGGCAATTCAAGATGGACAAGTGAGTGCTCTCTGATCTGCGTTCGTTTTGACTCATATTCCCAACAACCTGGAAAGCAATAATAATGTAACGTTGCGTTTCATTCTCATTTTTATTTTAAAGTCATTTATTAACTGGCCAGATAAAGGTGCTTCCCAACCTTACATGTCATCCACACTTATTAATATAATTTATCCTAATTTCTTTGCTAACAGACCTAGCTTACTGTTGTGACTCCCTTACTATACCAGATTTTAATACCTAGAAAGAAAGATAAGAGTTCACTGTACATTACTCTTTGTTGACGTTTCTTGCCTTGCAGTGTCCACCTTGCTGGCGAGTCGCAGTTTTGCAAGGAGGGCTGCCAGGCCATTGCCGACACCGGCACTTCTCTCATTGCTGGACCGTCTGTTGAGATCAAGAAACTTAACACTATGATCGGTGCCACCCCCATTATTAGTGGCGAGGTACAACGCCCATATCTAGTGTCTTTTGTGATTGCACCGTAATCTTTGTATTTTTAATCATAATCATTCAAATAATTCTCTTCTATTGCAGTACATGATTGACTGCGCCAAAATTGACACACTTCCCACCATCGAGTTTGTTATTGGAGGAAAGAAATTTGCATTGGCTGGCAAACAATATGTTTTGAAGGTATGAGTTTATCATTACTGAGGTATAGCTGACTTTCTGTTGACGGTCTGTTTCCTTTTCAATTATCTCATGGTTTTACCGCTACGTTTTGTTGGATCCAGGACTTGCTCTTCGGTTATAGCTGAACGACCAAATATTCAATGCTCATATTTTCATCATCAAATTTTGACCACGTTGGTCCAACATTTGCCATTCAACTTGTTATTCGCTCTGTCGAGCAGGCAGACAAAATAAATACTATGCAACCAATTAAGAACGATTCTTTCAATTTTCTCTGATTTATTTTCTGATTCCAAAATAACACTTGCTCCGCTCTCGACACTCAACCAACGAACTAATTTTAATTTTTCTTCATCTGCCTAATCACGTGATCATGCTAAATTTCCATAGGAGGCTAAATCTCTTGATTACTAATGTTCAAATTTGAAACTACTTTACATATAACCTAAAAAATGCAAGATATCTACAAACAGATCATAAAATCAATTAGATCTTAAAATGTGTTAAACTATTTACAATGCAATTACAATTAATTATAAAACTTATCCTCGTTTGGCCTTGTGCAAGCGCTATTGCCATTTTCTGTCGATTTGACGGAACCGAATCGCCAGCATGGTGATGATGCATGGTCTTGGTGTTGTCCTCATTTGGCAGCGGAGGAGGGACTCTACAAGCCAGTAATAACGATGTGAAATATGGGTCGCTCACCAGCCAAGGCATCTAAAAGCGAAGACAATTGATCCCAGTCAGACTATCCTGAGCCACATCTGTGTCTATGAGTTGAGTAATAATAGACTGGGGCTTTTTTAGTATTCAAGGGATTGTGATCTTCATGTTGCGTTTTTCTCTTTGTCCCCAGGAAACCGTTCTCGGCGTCAGTGAGTGTATCAGTGGCTTCCTTGGCCTCGATGTTCCAGCTCCTCGTGGTCCTCTGTGGATTCTGGGTGACGTCTTCATTGGACCCTACTACACCGAATTCGACCTTGGCAACAACAGGGTCGGCTTTGCAGAGACAGTTTAAAAAGACCATTTCACCAAGCCCTTCTCTGTGATGCTGCAACATCAAACTGTGCTGTCTCCTCGTTGGTAGCTTGTAGCACGACAATGCAATTTCACTAGTATGGGTTGATCTGCAGGCGCAAATCACTTTTGTATGAACTTTACTATGCTGCTGCTTCGTCGCCTTGATTATTGAAATTTGACAAAAACATCTCGCAAGAATGTTTCGACAACTTCGTCCTCTTTGTTGCCTACAAGTTGTTCAATTTTGTTTGTCTCAACGTGGAATTTCTTTCCTATTAGTGTAGCAATGGCTTGCGCTCTTGATAGTGCTTTGTCCATAGCAACGAATGCCTCCATGATTTTATCACCCGTGGCATGACAATGCCTTGACAGTGATTTACCAATCAGTTGGCGCAGTGATCTGACCTCTGACAGATGTTTGTTGAGATATGACACGTGACCCGAGAGAGGCTTTGGCGTCCGCACATGCGCCATGGATTTGACTTTGTCGTTTCCGTCGGTGGCGATATCGATGTCTACGGTGATGGGAGCACCGCCGGTGTCGGTCGTCATATTAATGGTATTGTTTTGAGGGACAGCTGTGGTGGTATTCAAGGAGCGTCGTTCGCTTGAAGTCTTCAGTCGTTCTAGTTCCTGTTTCTTCTTAGATACTAGCTCGTGCCATGCTATCATTCTGAGTCCAGCTGGAAAATCGGGCAGGAATTTGCCAGGTACTTTGCTGATGTCGGCCTTGCGAAGAAGCACTTCCAGTTCCTTGGCGTGGTTACTCTCTGGAGGCCTCGGCACTTGGCTTTTCTTCACGAGTCGTGCCGGTTTCTTGCTCTCTTTGTGCTTACTTGTCTCAATGTGTTGACGTTTCTTCTCCGATTTGTCGGCCGCTGTCGGCGCCTTAGCTGACGGGTTGGGCTGCGATTGCGTTTTCTTGTGTGTTACCTTCGATTTGGTCGTTCCCTGCGAAGATTTTGTCGCCGCGCTTGCTTTGTTGCTCATTGCATCGTCAGAGAACAGGCCACCAAGAGAATTGCCTCCGGCCATCGAGGCTGACAGATCCTCCAAGAACTCTCCCGCCAGGAACCCCGTTTGTGCGCTTGCGTTTGTTGGTATCAGCGAGAGCGCTGCGTCTTCCTGATGTTGCGTATGGTTCGCCATCTCCTGCAGCGTGCCACCGATCATTTCTGATTTGGACACATCGCTCTTCTGTCCACCACCCGAGCTGTTGCTGGGTTTGATCTGTGCAGCGTGAAGTTTCGCTGCTGTGGCTGACATCTGAAAGGCCTTCTTGGCCAGATTGCGAATGTCGCTTCTTGTCAGCTTGTGGTGATGTGCGACCTGAATCTGCGTGAGGATGGAAGCTAACTCAGATTTAGTGTTCACAGGTGGACTTTTGCTCTTCTTGCTTGTCGCGTGCGATCGCTTCTCGCGGCTGACGCTGGGCGTACCGATGGCCATCAAATCACTGCCGAGGAGGTTGTCTTCGGTGGGAGAGTGATAGTTGATGACGTCAGCAGGGGCATCGGGCTCGAGCAGTAACCCATGGCCAGTGGGCAAGCCTGCGAACAACGAGGCACGAGCATAAATCACAGCCGAATAGCCTCACACCGTGATGTGGTTCAAACGTGTCAATCATATACACTGAAATCGAGAAAAGAATAAGACATGATAGAAACACACTGACCTTGTCTTTCTGCACATCTGACGACGGACAACACCATGACGATGGTTGCTAAGCGACGACGCCAAGGGAACGCCATGCCTAATTCGCTGTCGTCTACTTTGTCCTTTGTCCTTCGAGAGAGCACTGTACGCAACTGACCGGCGGACCCACGCTGCCGGCATCGACAGTCCAGAGCAGGCGCATCGTGGTGAAAGAAAGGCGACCATGGCGTGCACGAGGCGACTAACAGCGACGCGGCAGACGTCCAAGCCATTGGAACGAATGCATTGATGGCCTCACTTGGACCCAGACTCTTGCCATACAACGTACCGAGCACCTGCGAACGAGACATAATGGCCGGCCGGACGCCAAAGCCCGCGCCTATTGTGATGAGCAGGTAGCGTGCTTAGTCGCACTCCCGCTGTGCTCCGCTTCCACTGCAACAATACGAGACGAGGCCTAAAGAGAGCGTACAGCAGTGATTTATCTCTATGCAAAGGCCTAAAATATGTTACGTGAATGTTGAGTTCGACAGTTTCGCATTGGAAAGATACATAACATTTTACTTTCGAGGTGCGCTTGGCAAAGTGACGACGGTTAAGTTGGTCGTTCAGCAGGATTTACAGTGATTTTAGCCAGGATCAAAACCTGATTATTTTATTTCGTTGAACTCTCTCGACGGGGAAGAAGCCCTCATCGACGGTTTGGAGATCACGACCTGTAACCTCGTAGTGGGGCGGATTGGGCGCGGAAAATTCAATGTGAAAGATTGAAACAGAGGCATCGACTACAACTTTATATTCTAGACCACAAGCTCGATTGTAGACTGTGTTTGGGGCTCTCGCAATGGCCTCGCTCCTGTTATGTAACCTCGTATGCATAACGCCCATGCTTGACTCAAGCTATGCGATATCCAAAAAGTGTCACTAATCATTATCAAAGTCATTACGATATATGATCATTAAATAAAGTGGGCATTGAATCTATGTGTTGACTTCTCAGCAACGACTACTTGCACCCCAGTACATCAACAGAGTCCTCCTTTGCAAACGCAGAGATCCTTGCCACTCGAGTATCGCAAATACTGTTTTATAGTGAGCAAATAGAATGCAACCCAGAGCCACGAAGAATCTGCAAAACTGTACGTTGCCCGCAATTCATTCAAATCGAGAACGCTTGAGTGGCCTCCTTCGACATGTTCCTCGGGCACAGGAACTCAGACTCTTTAAATGAGAATTGGAAAAATGTCATATTTCCATTACAGTAATTATTTGCAACTTAAATGTTATTCAGCAGAGCAAGCCACCGTTCAAATTCAAGCACATGTTTATTATATTGTAAGACCTTGTATTATGTCTTTGTGACCACGCAACAATTTCCATCGATTCAGGTGCTCAGCTGTCTTACAATCGTTGATCAAGTGAGCGTGATGAACATGCAATCAGCTGTGTAATGTTGTGTATGCTCAGACACCAATGAATACCCAAGTGAACTACAGATCCTTTATCGCTGGTCAAACCCTGGCGATCGTATCAATTACTTATTTAAATGAGGCACATGATCCATTGGAGTGTATGTACACAGCAGGCTATGAAGAGAAACCGCCTCCATCGTTGAAGACGACTTTGGCGCCGTCGCCGATGCGATCAAGGATGCGATGTAACGAGTTGGCTTTGAGATCACTTGTTGCTGACTTTTGATCAGTCGGTCACATTCGGTGGTATAAAGCGCGCTCGTATTGGATGAAGGCGCCATTGGTTTCCACTAGCTCTGCTTAGATTAATTGTTTCTCGTGCGTTCATATTTACCGCATGGCAATCGCAATGAATCACCTGCGCTACACTAAGTTGAACGTGAACACGCCTGAATGGACACGACGATCTCAGCAAGGAATGACCTAAGCAAATCTTGAAGGATCTCATCACAACAGCAGCGGCAACATCAGCAGCAGCAGTGGCCACGGAGTGCTCTTCATCGTCGCTTCATTGAAAACCTGTCATGAACAGGGGTAGCCTTTCAAGGCATGCTGCTTTATTCGTTTTCCTTGGCCTGGTGTTGATGACTGAGGCGTATGTTTTGCCACAACAAGGTGCACAGTCAATGTGATTGTGAAAATAACAAACAAGGTGTTCTCGATTTTTCGATCTTTGCTAATACTGATGATCTTTTGTTACGATTTCAGGAAGACAAACTTCAAATGTCGGACTGCTTAAGCTCTTATCAGACGCTGAGACGAGGCAGCAGCTGTTGGGTGACACCTCACCTCAAGTCGAGACACATTCACCTCGCTTTGAGACGCACAAGGACGAGGTCAAATGGAAGTTGAACAAGGCCAAGAAAACACTGCACAAGGCACGACAACTTGAGCAATTGGCAAAGCACGCCGCTGTCCATTTCGGCTATTACGCCGTTGACCAGCACAAACACGATGACGTCAGTAAGTTGATTGACAGCGCAGAAGAAACACTGCTCGATGCCGGAGAAAAACTGGGATTCAACTATCAGAAATTCTAAAAACAATTGCTGCTCGTTTATTTCGGTCAAACATCCATGCCCAGAAGTGACTCGCTCCGTTGGACCGGAATGAACCGATGGACAGGTCAAAGAGACGATAGAGAAAGACTTTCCCACGTCAATAGGAAAACGAATGCATAGACAATTGGACCAATTGGCATTTCGTCGACAAATACTGGATGTCTGAAGAACTCGAGATTACAATCATACGTCTTGATCCCTTCGAGGCAAACGAGGCAACTACTCCGTCGAGACGAGTGTTTATCATTTGGTTCGCGCATGTCATTCGCTGCGTTCACAGAACACGCAGGCGCAGAATCGGCGATATGCGAAATCTATTTTGTCACGAGTGACGATCCAGCGCTGTTGATGAATGCGCAAAACTGAAACGGAACTCTTTGAGCAATCGAGCTGCCAGCAGGAATGGTACCTCCTGTGTTCAAATTGTGTGACTTTGGCTTCTCACCAGCTGTCTCTGTCTCTAACAGCAATATCAGAAATTAGCTGAAGTATTTGAAGTGGGATTAAGTGCACTGTCGTTATTGCTATGATTAGCAAACTGAACAAAAGGCAAATAGTTAGCTAAGTCACTCTTGCTGTGGTCACTTTACTCGCGGCAATAGATGAATTAGGAAGGTACGTAATTATAGGCACGGCCATCCACCTGCTTGTTATACCACAATCCAGCTCATCTGGTTCGAGTGTTTACACTCTATAGTCTGATCTATTCGACTTAGCGTTCGATTGTATCGTCGCCAGAGGGCAGTAACTTGCATATCACGAAGGAAAACCTGGACAGATTAGCCCACGAACGCCAGTCTCACTCTGATTGTTAAATCGACGACCACACGCGAGATGATCTTGCCAGTCATTGAAGCACAGCTGCGCAGTGAGCCGATGCCGACAATTAAGGCGCAGCCGTTGTTTGACATGCAGTACTTACCAGTCCCCCTGAGTAAACGAATTCCCAAGTATCGCTCGTGCCAGCGTTGACACTGGAGCATAGTACAGCGGACATTCTAGCTCATCGCAGGACGCCAGCCATCTAAACAGATGTTCAATGAATCGCAGGACAAAACACACACACACAGAGATAATCGTAGTGAAGTGGCAGATACCACGAACTTGGTCTGACATATATGCGCAAGAGAATTATTTCCATCTGGTGGAGAGACGATTTGTTTTCGATTTATAAACTAATCTAGGACAGTTCAACTGTCAATCGAGCCACTGCAGGCCATTGACTGAAAAGGCCGCTCTGGCACACTCTGGGCACACCTGCTGACGAATGGGACGTAGCCGAGATAAAGCATCCGGGAGGCAATTTAGCCGCGGCCAGCAAGAGTGTGCCTAGTGACATACGAATGTCAAACTGGAAGCCACGATGCTTGGTATCGATATCACATTAACCGCACAGCAGCTCCTAGATCTTCGAAGGATCAGATGCACGAAGTAAGAGCCGAGCTTGGTGCCTAAGAGTATCAACTTGGGGCTTCTTGATTGATACTATTGTAGTGCTTATGCCGAAGTGTCTTTCAAGCGAATAAGTCACCCTCGAGTGACACGACAAGGAACAAGGGAACGGGTGCAGTATTGTCAAGCAATCGTCTCTTGAAATTGTCGAACGTCAATTACGACGTGATTAGTTACAATCTTAGAAGAAGATAACTTGGCTTCCATAGCAACACGATTCATTGTGGAACCGTGGTAAGTTACTGTGATTTCAGCTTACAATTGTGCTTGTTGAACGAGCGAATGACAGATCTGCAATGGATTGGGTATGATAGATGCTGTGAGCGTCACTGATCCCGTGACTTGACTTGCGGCGTCGATCGCTCTTTGGTAACCAGCTGCAGCGATCGCTCGGTTAAGAGGATGTGAAACGGTGTCGCGATTGTCTTCTTGACGGTGTGGCACTTGTGCCATTTTTGAGATAACAAAGTCACTAGAGGGTGTTTGCAATAGTGACCCGCGTGACCTCGGGCAGGTCGCGTTGCCTGCGCGAACCGTCTCAAATCGTTGCAGGTGCTCGCTGGTAAACAGACATGCTGACTTGTTATGACTTACAACATGACATCATGTAAGCATTCCATTCGTGTCACGGAACTAGTATCCATCTCGCAAGAACACACAATTGGTGTCTTTCGAATTTGCAGTATTTTTGTCAACGATAGTTGAAAGTTAGCAAAACAGACGGCTGTACTGCAGGCATTATTGGTTACGAGGCTAACGCAGACTAGAGACTGATGATATAATTGCGCCACTTGAGTTTGCTTGTTGATGGTCAACCGCAAATCGATCTTAATCGCATACCGAGGCTTCAGTGAAACCAAGGGGTGTGCACGTGGCTATGCTGCAATTGACGTCGACGTCACTCGCGCGAGAACAACTTAAATGAAGGAAACCGCGACAACAATCGACTAATCGTTGGCTATGTACTGATAAATAGTTCCATGTATGTGCTCGACCACTTGTCAATGCTCCCATGAAAGTAACGCTACTGTAGTTCTGTTCAAAGGCAGGGCAGGTATATACTGAGAAGCAATTCTTGATATTTGTCATCTTTCTTTCTTTCTGCAGTGACTTATGTAGAAGATGTCATTGGAGAATGGATCTACGACGGCCATGCCCATTCAGTCTCATGTTCACGCGCAACTGACAAGTCTCGACAGGGCGTTGAACACTTCGGTATTGTGCCTTGTGATAGTCGTTGCCATACTTGGCAACAGTATCGCCTTGCTAGCCTTTTGGATCTCGCCTGAACTCAAACGGGCCACGAACTATTTCATCGTACTACTATGCATTTCAGACGTCACTGTTGCCGTGTTGGTAATGCCGCTATGGGTGTCATACGTCAAGACAGGTTACCCTGACTACATGTTAGACAAGGCTGTCTACAACTTATATCTGTTCTTCGACATTTTGTGCAGCACCTCTTCTATCGCTAGCCTGGCGATGATCAGCGTCGAACGCTACTTGTCCATCGCTCATCCAATGCGATACGACCGACTTATGACGCACACTGTGACCTGCGGTGCGTTGGTTATGGCTGTCTTCTACAGCATACTAACAGCCACACTAGGTCAGATACAACGCATTATTGGTGACGAGAAATATGTGCCGTTGGGGATATTCGGACTGGCTTACGTCATACCTATCACAGTCAAAGTACTGGCCTACGGGCAGATATACAAGACGGCCAAAATTCAATTGCATAAGATCGAGCGCATGCGTCATGTGTACCGCCAGAGAACAATGGAAGACGAGCCATCGACGCTCGATCGAAAGCCCGACTCAGAAGCAAGTCACATTGTGACACCGAATACGGACAACGAACTCGATCCGTTGCACGGCAGCAGACAAACTACCGACGTAGAGCAACGTAAACTATTCGATTCTCATACGCAACAACATGATCGAGGAGCAGGAACTGAGGTCACGAGGCAATTGAGCGCCAAGAAAGTGCAGCTACCACGGACGGAGAGCCATCGCACGTTTTTAAGTAAACACAACAGGCTAAGACGAACGACGTCCAGCTTCAGTGGCGTCAAGCAACGCAGTCTCGCGAAGGTCCGTCGCTTTCGGCGCGATCTGCGTGCGGCTAAAGTGTTGGGACTAATCATTGGCACATTCGTGGTGCTTTGGACACCATTCATGGTTGTCGTACTCATCTCGAGTCAGAAGCCAGGCTGGGTTACTCTACGGTTAATTGTCATCACCAAAGACCTACACTACCTGAACAGTGCTATCAACCCCATACTCTATGTGTTGCTCAATCGAGAATTCCGACGCGGCGTCAAACGCGTCATAAGACGAATCAAGGTGTTATGCGCCAGAAGGTAGTCGCGCGTCTACAAACAACACAACAATTATTTATAATCCCAATTCTATTCTAATTGAAGCAATGAAAGTATTTCCCCTACGCCTTTGCCAATTCCTCGAGGTAGCCAACAAAGGTTTTCATCTGTTGAGTAAGTAATAAAACAACAGAGAATGTCATATACAGTAGCTAACCGCAGAGAGAAACGAACTAAATGTAACAGAGGCTGGCTTACGAATGGCCTCGATTTGATGGCATCGGTATTCACTTACCCCCAGTACATAGTTGCTTCGATTAAGCTTCTCGTTTTGACTGTGTGCCCCGTCGTCGCTGCTGCCCATCGGCAATAAGACAACGTTCTTGCCGGTCGCCTCTTGCAATGTCAAGGTGATAGGGATGCTGCCTCCTTCGCGCGTCAGGTCGGCATCCACACCATGCACTAGCAAACGAGGCAAACGGATATGAAACCATAACGACGAATCAGGCGCACACCAATAACAAAACGAACGCATTTTCATTCGCTTCTGTAAGCGAAGGAATACAAAAAATCCCGCTTATCTACAACTAATCTGACATACTAGTCGAAAAGTATGTAGCAATATTCGGTTGAACTTTATATGTACAACCTCAGATATGTTCGGATAAGTACGTAAACTCGTTGGCAAATGGCAAGGCTCAATATCGCTGGATCAATACATCGCTATGGTGACAGCAAGAAATTACAAAACAACACATAAAGAAGCCAATGGCAGTCGGCGGCTTGTAGCCTTAATCTCTGATTGGTTTATCCAACGTGTTTACTTTTACAAGTAGGCTTAACGTTTTATTACTCAGAGCTAACAAACACATGTTTGCATGTCGTCAAAGGGGTCAATAAACATCGATTATCCTCTCTCTTTCTCTCACCTGTTTTGATGGCGCGTCGAGCGGCCACGTAATTAGGATGGTTGAAATCGCTAACCCACGGGCGACCACCGTGTTCAAAGTACACCCTAACAACAACAGCAACAATTAACGAACGATGGTGGATGGGTGGGGCATAGGTGAGCTCGTGATGGGGCGTGGTAGGGTCAGTCACCTCATGTCGCAGGGGCTGCCAGACTCAGCGTGGATCTTATTGCAATAATCAACAACGAGTTTCTGGACCTCCTCTGGAGTTTGATTGGGAACAATTCGAAGTGAGAACTTCCCAGTCACCTGAAATGTGACAGAAACAGCGTCATTTGGGTCAACCGGGGTTGCTTCGATAACACACTACGCGTTACAGTACAGACAGGAGCTGACGCACACCCAATGACCGACCTTGGATGGAATAACTGTCTTGCAGCCTGGCTTATCAAAAGCACCTTGGAAACCTACAATAATCAAACGAATTGGAAAGGTCTAACAAGGAAAGACAGCAAGAGCCATCACAGTGCATCCATTTCTAAACTTAAGAGTAAGACCTACCATGGATGGAGAGCGACGGGTAACGCCATCTGTGCATCAACGTGGCAGCCTTGACGTCGTCAGCGCCGTGATGAAGGAGGCGCGAGCAGCCGATGTCTTTACGGAACTCATCCTGCAAATAGCCCCGATCAAGAACACAAACTAAGAATGATGTTGTAATGCTTTCCCAAAATCGACTCGAGGACATTGTAAGCAAGACCTGTACTCCACTGTACAAGTCTGTGCTCTGTGGAGGTTGGATGCTTGATAAAAATAATGGTTAATTTGAGAAATAATGTTGTAGATATTCTGCTCCATCTTAGCGCCATACTTGAGCAGAACACCCACTGGTATTAATTGGACTTACGTGATCAAAGTCAATGGATTTGTAAGATTCGCGTTCCTCCTCGGTCACCTCAGCCACAGAATCGAGGATTCCAGGGATGAGAATCTTGCCTTTTTGATCGACTAAGCGACCAAACATGTGGACCAGATCAATCATTGCTTCGTGCCTACAGTGGAAGATACCAAAACCGGCCAACAGTGAGAATGCATTGATGACTGACGTTGGGTAGAACAGACATTGCGATGGGTCAGCAATCATGAGTTATGAAAGTAGCTTACACGCTGCCACCAAAGACACCAGAATGCAGGTCACTCTTGGCACATGACATCTCAGCGAAGAAGTAGCAGATGCCTCTATGGTTTTAAGAAAGAGAACAATGTGTATCAAACTAACATAGAACAATTATTTATGAGAATAGGGACAGTGCGGTCGAGAACTCACAAGACAGCTCTCAAGGAAAAAGGACGATCACATCAAAATAAGCAAACCTCAGACCGTAGGTGATGCAAGGCTTCGTCTTGCCAAGGAAATAGTTGTCGGAGATGCAGACGTAATCAACATCCTATTGAGCCAGTAAGAAATATACAATGAACGCATAATGGAGACAAATCATTAAGAGCAATGGATGACGGCAGCAAGGATCTCGTACGTACACCAAAGAACGTATCCCGTCTGGAGAGGATCAACTCATCGAGGCCATCACTGCCGTATTCCTCCATACCCTCAAAGCAGAACTAAAAGACAGAAAATTGCCCGAGACTGTTAGCCGCCTATTGGCTGGTCACATCATTAATGTGCCGCACAACAAAAATATGATGAATGAAGGGGTGGGATAGGAAGCAGCTGTAATGATATGAGATAATGCGCTACACAATATGAACATAATCAATTTCAATTCAAAACTTATTTTGTTTGTATATTTGTTTGTATATTTATTTCAAAAATAATTAATGAAAAAGGCAAGTACTGGCTACAAAGAGTAGCACTTACGTAAAGCCCATAATGATTTCATTTACAAGATGTATTAGGAACATTTACAATAT
>OFHS01002833.1:0-16909 GCA_900245855.1 Calvadosia cruxmelitensis | reverse complement strand
CTGTTACTATGACAACAGCGTCTACAAGCCTCGTTTCGGTTTATTTACTATCAATAAAATAGTACTCGTGCCCAGCTCTCCATCTATTATCTCATCGTCCAGTTGTTTTGTTTCTGATCGGACTTGAAACTCGACCTCCGTTGGTTTCTTTCAAATCCCTTGACGCCGACTAGATGTTTTGGCATCAAGGGAGAAAGGAGTTAGAGGGAAGGCAAAATAACTACTCTCGAAGAGTCATGATGTAAAATCACCGGAGAAATAAGTGCTGAACGCGTCTATTCTACTGATGTTTGTGAGCTCACCGGCATGGCCTGGGCTTGGGGTAATCAGAGTCGTTATTGAGCTCAACATGGCCATGTGATCGAATGCTCACGCTTGCACAGCTCAGACCAACGTTTCAAGTCCAGCAGATTATGGAATGGAGAAGTACTCTCCTGTTCTCAAACACTTGACGAAAGGAAGACCTAAAAGCTTCTCAAAGCGAAGACCATCCAAGGAATTTTTGCACATCGCACAAACTGAGATCGATAGCAGTGGACGAGGTTGTGGTGCTCCTTTACCTGCAGTTGATAATCAAGGCCAGCAACCACAAAAGATGCTAAAGCTTCCCCCTCCTCCAGTGGCTCAGAAACCTAGTCGTTCTCCTGAAAGTCTCCGTTATGAAGAGCGAGTAGTACCCACTTCGTTTGTAGATGAGATGCGGAGTGAGAACGCATCTACAGTTGCAGCTCGTAAAATCCCCCCAGCAGTACCTCGTAGGGTTCAGTTTACACCGGAACAATACAACACACAACACCCGCCAAATAAGTACCCCGCTTCTCCGACGGACGGAGAATCAGAAGCAGCAGACTCTTCATCGGAACTCCAGCTATCGTTCTCTGAGCGACTCAAGGCCTTTCAGGAAGCCACCGAGATCGATACATCTTACGTATCTCCATTTGCTACTCAAACGTCACCAAGGAGTCCTATAGGAAGTCCTAAAGTAGATACAGCCACAAATACATCTTCAAATGTGCAATCAATGAAGAGCCCGCCACTTTATTCAGCACCATATTTAAAGAGGCCGAACTCTGGTTCCACACAACTAGCTACGTTAAGATCAATGCTTCATTTTGATGGACTTGAAAATTCCAACGACGATGTAAAGCGATCAATTGTACCAGTTTCTCAAATTGAACCTTTGGAACCTATAGGCATTCCTTCTGTTTTTGACCAATTTAGGAATGGATCTGGCATGCATGATCTAATGAACACATATTCTGATACTTCCGCTAAACCTTTCAGAAACACTTCCAACGACCATGAGAAAAGGAACATCTCATCTGCAGCAGTCGTGAGCTCTTGCAGTAGTCTGGAGTATGAGAAACCTGGATTGACGAGTACACCGTGTACAGAAACAGCTTGCACTAATGACTCCGTTCCAGTTGATCAGTTTGACAAGGACTCACTTATTGATGAGACTGTTTCCACTCAAAAGTTGAAACATGATACAAATTGCAACAAGCATCTTGAAATTTCAGATAATATTCAAAATTCTTTTGGCAACTCAAGGGGATCAGGATCTTCGTCATCTAATACGGTGCCATTTTCGACATTCCTAGAAGACAGAACAGAAATCCTTGAAATCGAAGATCAGAAAAGAGACTATTGCAAAGTAAGTTTCTTTTCTTTAATAGAATGTCAAACTGCTCTCATTCAGTGGCTGCACAAGCCTTTCCCTTCATTTTCACCTATTATATGCAACACCACTCTAATATGACCGACCTACTTTATAACGATATAATATTCATGAGGAACAGATTATCGTTTTAATGAGCGGCATAATACCAAATACAAATTCAAAGTAGGTACAAACAGATATATGGTCGTACAGTTTGCGATGTTGCATATAAAGTGCATCAAGGCAGCATTGTTTCAGATGCAAGCAAACTTCCTGTTGACATCTACTTCAATAGAAGTAGAACATGTACTGCGTAAGTTGCATGCATCATTATGCTTTTCACCTCGAGAAGTGGATTGGAAATCGTTCAAGTCAACCATGAAAATTCCACTGACTTTCCAGTGTACTTGAACGGTTACCATGTCAACTGACAAATACTGTTTGCTAATTGTTATGTTTTTTCCAGCAAATCAATCACCATTGCCAATTATTGGCATGTCTTTTGTGATGTTTGGATTTGAGATCCATGGAGTGGTCTGTTATTGTATTTTTGTCATATTTCTGCTTCTGCTTCAGAATAATGAAAAGATCATCAAGGATAAGGGTAAGTCTAAGATTGATGTCACAAGTAGATCATGCAGGGATGTGACATAACTTGAAAAGCAGTGCTGTATAGTAATTCATTACAAATAGCTGATTAGATGTAATCGTTGCTTTTTTAGTAATTTTAGCTGTAATCTGTTACTTTTCTAATACAGTAATTTGCAACGGTATTTGTTACATTTTTAAGCTGTAATTTGTAATCGTACTAAAACGTATTGGGCATTTTGAAAATTACTTTTCATACGCTCTTCCTTCAACGAAATCGTTCTGAAAACAGTCGCAGTGCTAGCATTCAGTCAAACAGATTGATGTCGATTGATATTATGCTTCATTGATTTTTTCTGGATGTTATTTGCCAATTCATTTCACAGGCCTTTCACAAAAGTATCATCTGAGTGTTTGCTCAGCTGGCGCTTCATCTGCTCTTTGTCGATAAACAACAACCAGCGAGCATGTTGAGCTTTAAATATTCTTTCTTAGAAGGCATCCAGAATTTCAAGTAGTAGCAGCCTAATTCTTATCAGACATTTCTCCGCACCCAACAGCAGAGATCGTTTGCACGTACAAACCGCAGCGCTCAACCAGACAAGGAACGACAATTCTCTTTGAGATCGTCAGCCGTCAAAGCATGGGCAAATAATTATAATTTGTTGCAAAAACTCGCAATTTTCTGTAAATGTGATTTTTGAATGTGTAGACACAAAAGTACTCTGCGCTCTCGAGACAAAATGTACTTATGAAAGATTCGTTGCAAAATGTATGGTACAAGCAGACGGATTGTAGTCCTTGCTTTCAAAAGGAATTTTAAATAAAAGGAATTCAGAACAATTAGCTTTGAAACCAGTGTAATTTGTAATTGTAGCCCGCTACATTTTTTCAGAAGTAATTTGTAACTGTAATCTGTTACTTTTTACGGCAGTAACGTGTTATTGTAATTTGTTAGAAATAAAAAGAAAACTATATAAAGCACTGTTGAAAAGTTACTTTTCTAGTAACTTTACAAGTAATATGGTTATTTTGTTCAAAATGTAACTTTTAACTGTAACTAGTTGCTTTTTCAATGCAATTAGTAACTTGTATAAATGACTTTCTGAAATTTCAGTTTAATGTTAAGTTGCTTTTCAGTTTTGGACTAAATTTGGTTGATTATTTTTCAACTCAAAATAAGTTTCCAAGAGCTCAGTTTTTCGCAAAATAATTCATAGCAAGCAAATTAAAAATCACATCTAATTTGTCGTTATGAGAAACAGATGGCACAAAATTAATCTTGCGATCTTGGAAGCAACATACTGTAACAACTTCAATTTGTTGATTTAATAATGATTGAACTCTATCACAATACTTATCCCTCCCTGTATAATAACTTTAATAAGTAATTTGGCCTTTGTGCTTGGTTGGTGGGAGGACCATTGGCCGCTATGCACTGCTGCTGCTGATATTGCTGCTGCTAATGCTGCTGCTGCTAATGCTGCTGCTGCTAATGCTGCTGCTGCTGTTGTCGATTCTGACTGCTACTTGCGAACCGGTCACATTTCCTAAACCAAGCACCAGTCACACTAATAAACAATGGAAGGAGTAACAAACCTATTGATATACTAAAGCACATGACGTTGTCAAGAGATTATTAAGAGGAGGGCGAGTGGGGATTGATAAGCAAGATGAGTGGCTGATGGCTAATGGTATCACGAGTGAATAGCAATGACAAGCATGTAGCCACACCTCTTGAACTTTTATTGTGTAACACTTTGTATTGTTTTTGTCAAACCTCAGTTTTATATTGCATACCAGTTTGAAACTTGATGTTGTTTGCAGATTCATCACCCCTGCATTTGCATGCCCCTCCACCACCAGATTTTGCTTCAGATGAAAGCAGTTCCGCTGATGACAGTGACTTTCTTGACCCTCCTTCACAATATTGCGATAGAACACAGACAACTGACTTCAATGATGATGCAACTGATATGGATGGAAACATTGCTACAAAAGATAGAAATGTGATGTGTGATTTATCAGCTAATAAATCTGCCCCTGGTGCAAAAAGTAGTGTCATTGATGACTCGGATGGATTGACAAAAGCGCCATCATGGTCATCATTCATGGGGGACTCCGATGATGAGAAGAAATCTAGTGACAAAGTCAACTTAGATGAATTGATTTTGAAGAAAACGAAATCAGTCCATCATGGGGAAAGTACAACAACAGCTGTGACTCGGCATAGATATTCCCAGTAAGTTGAAATCTGTGAACTGTGATTCATGCCTTCGTTTGTGGAAATGGAAACAAATAATTATGGTTGATTGGTTATGTTGAGGGAAAATATTTTTCCATGTTGACAGCTATTCTACAGCTTTTCCCGAAATTAGTGTAGTCATTTGGATGTTTTGTAATGTTGTTCTAGTTATTGAATTTTCTTGTTTTGAAAAAATCAGTGCATATCTTCACAGATGTTCCAATGAGCTCATTGCTAGGCTAAATTAAGCTCAGTATGTCCTTCACAAAAGAGCTCCGAGTCGTCTATGTACAGTAACAATTTAAACATTAGGTCTAGTGGATTATGTGAAAGAAAGGTTTATTTTGTATGTCAGATAAAGAAAGGATTAGGGACTATTATCCTAATAGCCTTAATTGTTCATATCAAATCGGGAAGAGTAGTGTCTGGTCAGGGTCAGATTGGATTGGATTGGATAGAGATACATCTATTGAGCAGCACTAACATTTAAATGCAATCCAATGCCATCGATGTCAAGTGAATAATTGGTGCTGGTACACAGTACCCAGTTTGTTGTGCTTGTTGGTTTTGTCCTGTTTTAGATCTCTGGATAATATACATTGAGTTACTCCTCACAATTAAGTTTCAGCTAAATATTTTGATCAAAATTATGTTTCTTTAATTGACAATGTAATATTAACTCCTTGCTGGACGGTGTGACCAAATTTCTTATGCTGGCATGCATGGTTGTATCCTTTTTGCAAAACTGCAAGCGAGACTAGTTTTTGTAACCAAATCCAAGCGGTGCCTGGATCATGCTTCTCAGAGTTTGCTGGAATTAGATTGTAACTGATTGATAACTTTGTAAAGAACTAAGCCATTTCCTGCTGTCATTTCTTGTTAGTAGTTATTGGAGTGACCAGCTTCCATTTGAAAGCTGGTGCTTTATTCCACAATGTGATAATTCCAGAAGGAATTCCAGAAGTGATTTTGCAGAAAATGAAATCCTCCAGGAGCTTTCCTTTCTGTACTGGGCAATTCTGGTTCAGTTTTTCCCCATTGTTACAGGGAAAATGACTCTACAGTTGATGTCATTGAAGATCCAAATGCAACAAAGGTAAACTTCTCCTTGCTTGAGAAACCGTATGTTTATTTGATTCATTCAATTGCAGCATAAATTGATTAATGTATCCATCTCTGCCTTGTGTCCAGATAATTGGAGACCGGCTGGTTGATGTGCCCATCAATGAATGGGATTGTGATGACGTCGGTGACTGGTTGGAGCTTGTTGGTGTTGGTCATTTGAGAAGCAATTTTCAAGGTAATGATAGACCTTGCATGTTTGCCTTTCCCAAATTGTCTGCTGCTTTTCAAATTCCCTGATACGATATGCCGATAGTCATTCCCGTCTGTGATGATTCTTTTTGAGTAATTACTTGAGAACAGGCTGAAGGGAAACAAACTAAGTTTGCTGAGCTATATTGTCTTTTTGTGACAAACGAGATTGATACATACAATTATCAATTTCAGAGAAAAATGTCACTGGCCAGGAGCTACTTGACATTGATATGGACCTCTTTGGTAAGATTCACTATATCGATTGTGTGTTCCTACGTACAAATGCTTCTCTCTGGTGAAACCTTAACACCAGGGCCATTTTTGAACTTTCGTTATTTATATTGGGTGAATTTAAGTATTTCTTAATCTTTTTTATTGCGCTGCATGTCTGTCAATCACATATTGCTTTTTGCAACATTTCATTTGTCTTGACTTAATTTCATATTTCATCAGAATTACTGTTTTCTCCACTCAAAGCTTTTCAACAGAGTATGAGTAACGGCTTTGTTTTCAATTATTTGTTTGTGTTGCAGATTCTGTCAATGTAACTTCCACAGAGGATAGAGAAGTGATCCTAGCAGAGATATATTCATTCAAAACTGGAGAAGAAAACCCTGAAATGTCAGTATTAGGTTAGTAACAATCAACTTATTGTTGACACATTATATAGTGGATCTCACTCAAATGTTAAGCCCGGGGAAAACGATGCAATATTTGCACACAACATAGCCCAACAATTGTTGGCCGCGAAATTGAAATGTTGTGAGAGGGTGGCCAAACGTGGACGTAAAACATTGTCACTAACACTCTTGTTTGGAGCTTTGTATTTGCCCAAAGTGTCTATCGCTCGGAGAAATGCAGCTATTTTGGAATCCTCATCGTCCGATGGTTCCGTAGTTGTGCTATCTCCAAGAGTCTTTATCAGTGAAACAGTGCTCTTGGACTTCACCATGCTCCATTTTCTGATGGAAACAATTTATCTCAAGTGTGCTGGCCATATACGTAATGTTTGTTGTAAACCAAGATTGTTCATCACAGAAAATGTTGCTCGCCGTGAGAGTCGAACTCAAGAGCTTTGGTTTGTCGGTCCACTGCTCTGCTGTTGAGCTAGATGCACCCTTGTTCATCTGCACGAACAATCTCCCTTATAGATCTGTCGCAGAGCGAGCCTCATTACGTTGTCGTATACCGACCTTTTGGTAACCCGACTGCCTTTCCTTTCACAAACCACTTTAAGTTGCTTTGTAGAGTGTCAGTGTAAACATATACTCTCCAACAATGTTCTTGTATTTATTTGTTTATTTGCATTGGGCTGCCAACTTGAAAGCACACAACAGCATACCATGTGCATTAGTTTACATCATAATGCGCATGTGTAGACGACGTTGTGTGATCTTGAAAGGTGCTAGTCTCATAAAATGTCCGCTACTTCTATGTTTTTGATCTGAATAGAAAACATCACAACAACTTCCAACAAGTACCAACACCATGCAACACCCTCCAACAATGTGGCTAAATGATACAACTTTTCAACATTATTTTGATCCCGTATAAAGTATATGGGTTTTAGATGTCAACGCATGATAATTCCAATCGAAGCGCAATTTACAATTACTTGTTATGGCCAATTTCACAAACGAAAACAAAGCTGCCGGAATTTCTATGAAGATTTCAAATATATTATTATTTGCGCACACTTGTACATCAAGGCGAGTCAAACCTTTGTGGTCGTCGCTCAGGAGTCAATCGTTCGCAGTCAGACCGGCTATTTTGGTCATGCGCATGTTTTGCAAAACAGTGGCATAGCGCGAAGTTACCCCTGACTCTTTGGCTGACTTTCAATTGCTAGAACAATAAGATTAAATGGAATACTATAGCCAATTAGACATACAAATGCATATTCGTGAAACAAAAATGTGTGCCAATATCTGAACTTAAACCACCTTTATCTATCAAAATCATAATCGAAAAAATAAAGCTAAAAATCTGTCATCTGTACCTTTCATAAATCAACCAATTCTGATTTCTCAACTTAACAGGGTTTCAATATTTGCTGCTACTCTACATTTTCAAAGTTTTCAATGGTTCCCAGGTCAAGTGAATTGATTGACAACATAGAACTTTCACTTTTGCTTTCCACTGGTTATCCGTTCTCTTAATCAAATCAAATAACATTCATTTCCTGCCTAATCAATCGTGAAGCAGGAATAAGATTTCTCTTCAACTGTGATAGGAACAGTGCTGATTTTAATTTTTTGACCAGGTTCAAACATGGCAGGCTAGGCAAACTCTTCGCACTCCTTATGGCTCCATGTGATCATGTAGCAGCTATACGTTGCATTACTTGGGATGCCACCAACAACGACGCTCTTATATTCACCTTGGAGTAGTTTCTCTGCTCTGTAATTTCATCTGTGCCGTTCATCAGTAGATCATTTCTTCTTGCAGTATCCTTTGTGCTTCATGTATTGCTGTCATCCTGTGGCAGATTTGCATTGCACTCATTTGCCTAGCACGGCCCATTTTATCACATTTGAATACTCCAAGCTGCTGTTGCTACCAGTGCATCATCATTTTCCCTTGCACTTTTCCTGATGCTTGCGGTCTTGGTGCTACAGCACTAGCTGTGCCTCAAAACTGTTTTCCAGGCATTGATCACTGATGTATTCGAATCATTCAAGCTCCCTGTTGGAAGCATAATTTCGAAGACCCTTCGGCAACCAGAAATCAAACTGCTTCAAGCAGTCTTGCATGATTTTCATCTAGCCATTCTTGTTGTGACAAATTGCTTTCTACAGTAGAGATGTGATAGAGTGATCAAAGTTTCTATTTAATTAATGTTCACAGTATTTTTTTTTTTTCATTTTTTCAATGTACAATTGAGTATCAGATTTTATATTTTGATGAATCATATTGTTGTGATTACCATTGCTCTCATTTTGTCTTAGATTCGCTTGACACTGCATCTGGCAGTGATCGTGACAAAATGTATGCATTGCTTGAAGCGCTTCGAGCTCCAGGAGGGGAGCAGCTTGTTAGTAGTTACCAACCGTCCTGCTCTTCCAGTGGTGAACAGAAAGCAAAACCCACTCAGCCACCAAGGCCCAAGCGTCCAGCAAGTCTACCCCCTGACCTGTCGATGCAAAACATTAAGACTACTAATACCTCAAAGACAGCTGCAAAGGAAAAAGTTCGCAGAAATGAAAGTGTTGATGGAATGAAATCTGGTAAAGTGCAACCTAAGGAGAGCTTGAAAAAGGTGGTGTTGACCTTCAACAATGGAACAGTATTTTGTTAAGGTCATTGTGGTGCATTTTAGAATATACATTGCTTTTTTAGAATGCAAGCTTTGATGGTACGCATCCTGATACTTCTCAAGATGAACCAAAGCTAGAGTCAAAAGGCAGTGGGAAGCGCAAGAGGTACATTCAAGCATGGTTTTGAAATTTGATATCAAAATACTGCTTTAGATTATTGCTTTACAATTTCTACGACATAGTTACCGCATGACCCATCTTGTTTGGATTGCCTGATTCAAACACGTGGGATATAAGGGGACACTAGAAAAGCATCTCAAAACAAAAACCCTGAGAGTGTTTTTAGCGTTTCAAATGCCTCCCTGCACTATGAATCCGAAAACGTGTGAAAACCATTCGAAAACCATTTGAAATGGGAAGCCCCCTCCATAAAACCATGTGACAAAACAAACACCATGTGGAAAACCATGTGAAAAATCATGTAACTTAGAAAAGAGAACGAAAAATCATGTGAAAAGGTCACTTTTTACACGGTTTTCATACGGTTTTTCACATGATTTTCACATGGATTTCACACGGCTCTGGTTCATCTATAGTGCTGCATCACGCGTGTTTGCATGAGGCAATTTAAATAAGCCTTGCCATGCGATAACCTGCTTATAAAATGATAAATCAACAGTTTCGTCGACTAAATGAGCAATTATCTGTTCTTATTTCTGATTCAAGATCCATTCTTCCAAAAAGCTAAGCTTTCTAACCAAAAGCATCTGCCAAGTGATACAAACCAATTTTGGCAAAATTTTGGCTTTCGAGAAATTCCTCTTTGTTCATCATTCGAATGATTCTCAAAGGATGTTGAATTTCCGCCGGCAATGAAGTAACAACAGCAACAGGTGTTTTTTTGGATTTCCTACCTTGCTTCTCAGTCAATCACATTGTAAGAAACTAATTGAATGTTTTATAATGGGAACTCCATATGCCAGCAGATTGTGAAATGGAATGGGAGATATACCGTTTCAGCTGAAAAGGAGAATATGAACTGCCATCTGCCACTCGTACTTGTACTCGCCAGCCCTTGCATTTGTACTTGCATTCGGGGGTTTTCTCAAAAGGAACAAGTCTGGTCAATAAGAGGGTAGGGTCTAGGGTTACCAGACCACAGAAGATAAAATACGGAACATTTGCAAAATTGGATAGAAGTGTCTAACAAAATCAACTAAATTCTGCATTGCATAACACATAAATACGAAACGATTCCAGGAAATAAGGGACGTTGAAGGTGATTGACTAGACAATTTCACTTAGAGCTGGGTCCGATACATCGATTAATCATCAATTGTTTTTTGGCAGAAAATCATTGTTTTGATAGGAAATTGACAATGGTTACCAATTTCTGAGCAATTGTGGTATAGGCCACCATTATATTATTAATTATGCTTATGTTGCATTTTACTTTGCATTTGAAAGGTTTATCAAAGAAGCGTTATCGTTCAGAAGGAAAGGATCATCTCGAATTTCAATTTCAAAGATATTTCGAAACAACAGCAAGACATCATTGAACATGAAACAACCAGAAGTAAAAGTTGCTGATGGATCGGAGGTAACACTGTTTGATGTATTTGTAAGCTACCTTTTATTTTCAGGCTGCACACTCCACATCTTTGATGAAGATCAGTAATGACAGACCTTCAAAACTGTAACACTCAAGTAAAAACTGGTGATGTATTTGCTTTTGAGATCCATCATCTTGAAAAAGCAACTCAAACTAAAAAGAGAAGTCATGAAGCTCTGCACAGGGCTGCTTTTGAGACAACCGGTGCTGTATCCGTGCATTGTAAATGAGGCTGTTTTACCACATGTAAATGAGACAAGATGTCGTGATTTTCCTAATTATATTGTTGAACACAACAACCGGCAATTTATCATTCTAAACCAAGTTGCCTGTTACCGGCAATATATTCACTTTGTATTCTTTAGGAAATATTAAGTATTTCACTTTTACAAACTGTAGATGTGCTTCAAGTAACTGGTGAAATGATGGCTGACAGTTTTCTGTTGATTTTCTTAAGGGCATCATCCGGATATACATTACAGAAACTGATTATACAAGCTTATCAGTGTCGCCATCGATGACAAGCAGTGAAGTGATTCAATGCTTGAGCGGTCGTCTGTCTGGGCTCTCCGACCCACGATGTTATCGTTTAGAACATATCATCAGCTCATCAGCAAAGAAGAAAGCATTTGGTAAACAATTTTATTTTGTGTAAACTACAATTGTAGTTGGCATTGTTTGACAGGTTTTAATAATGTTCCAATCGTTACTATGATAATGTAAGTCGATGGTTCAGTGTGAGGGAGACAGAGACGACATCATTGCAAGTGGCTCCTCGCCAAGAATTTCGGGCACACTGATTTTCATTCCACAAAGCACAACACTATATATTTACAACACATGACTATATAAACTACCACTGACACACGTTGATACCAGAAAAATGCAACACGTAACGCATATGACAAAGTGACGCCACAACACTTGACACTTCCTATGACATCACAGACATACAGATAGGTTCTTGGCCTTCATGCCTGATCTTAATGTTCTCATGTCTTCTTCTCCAGAGACAATACTGTCACTATCAGATGACGATCTTCCTCTTAAATCGCAAATGGAATGCTCATCGAAAGAAGCTAGCAAATTCCTTCTGAAACATTCTAGTGATGGACAAATCAAGGTGACGATTTGAAATCCTTTGCTGTAAGTGTAATATGTGTCAAAGGCCTTGCCTGTAAGTGGATTGAATGTATCTGAATTTCCGTGTTATGATTGTCCTTGCAGATTTCTTTAGACAATAATGATGAAGAAAATGTCAATGTCCATGTCACTAAACAAACAACATGCAAAGATGTCATTGAGGTGTTAATGAACAGAAATGTTCTTGGTCCTACAATGTTGTCTTCGGGATATTCACTGGCAGTAGTAAAGAAAGGTAACAAGCATTTGGATATGGCAATGTTGTTGATGAATCTTCACTATGAATCCAAAACATGTAAAAGTTGAAAACCATGTGATACAACAAGCACCATATGAAACAAATGCGTGTGAATTTGAATAAATAATAATAAATAAATCAACATGTGGAATATTTAATTATTAATAATTATTTTTAATTATTATTTAATTATTTAATTATTATGAATTATTATTAACAATAAATCAACATGTGGAAAGTGCCCTTTTCACATGGTTTTGCACAGCATTTTCACATGGATTTCACACAGTTCAAGTTCATATTGCTTGTTGCAGCTCAACGAATTAAATCTTTGATTGATAATAAGCAAATTAAGCAATGCATCTACCAGTGCTAGCTACACTGTGGGCTGAAGTGGTCTGGAAGCCTTGTGAAGTGGTGTAAAAACGTTTCACAGGATTTATCATTCATATTTCAATTTCACATGCTTTTCACACAGATTTTTATGAGATGCTTGCCATTTCACATGGTTTTCAAATGCTTCTAGATTTAATGAGCTAGGCAGATATCACGAAGTTGTGGAAACTGTAGGAGGCTTTAGAGACTGTAGGGTGCTTATCCCTTCAACCCCCGGGCTCAGACCTGGACTTTCCAAGACTTATTGCACCCTCAAACCCTACCTTGAATATTGTTTGCCTTAACACCTCCCCTGATTGCAATCAGGACCTCAGGGGTCATTAGCTTTATTGCATGCCTATGTGTGTATGTATGTATTTAACTCTAAAATATTTTGCAAATAATTGACAGAGTAACGTCAACAAAATTTTGTTTACTGCTAGTAATAAAATAGAATGGTGCGTAATTGGATAGTAAAAAACACTGTGCGTGTATATAGTTATATACATTTACATTTTTTAAATTGTTCTCTCAAGGACTTGAAGCGTGCCTTTTCTCTCCAGTGCATCTCGCTTGGTGGATATGACAGCATGATTGACAGTGCAGAGCCATTGGCACTTTTTGCCTTTAAAGTGCCGCGTTTAGCACCCAGCATTGCAGATGTGTCTTGAACCCTTTCTCTTTGATTGCGTGTCTATGATCTATCTTAATGCAATGTAGAGAAACCTAAGTGTAACCAATGACAGGACATTTTAGCAGTGCATTATTTTCAGTGAGAATAACAAATGAAGTTAGAACCATTGCTAATTAAGTACAACTGCTACAACTGAATAGTGTATGCCAAGGTGCCATTGTTTACAAGATATGCCCTTATAAAACAGTCCCCAAATTAATTGTCCACACCTGTATTTGCGGTTTGTTATGCTGAATGTCAGGGGGGACGTTGATCACTCTTCTTTTCAGGTGAAATCATCAAGGTCCAGGATGACATGTGTATTTTGAAGGTCCCAGGAGCCATGGCAAAGTCTCATCTTTTTAAATTACTGGCAACTGTGCCTGATATTGATCAAAGGGTGAGCTTTGAACCAGATCTCAAATGCGATGTTGTAAATTGTAGCTAGCAGTTAGCCATCTTTGTCATATTTTGTCTCGCTATGATGTACGACAATTCAGGTGATTATACCTCTGTTACACGACCATGTTTCCACATACTTCACTTTGGATTGTCAAACAGTGTGATGCCCTTGAAGCTAACAAACCAACACTGAATATAATTTTACTTGCATGAAATTAAGCAGCACTGAAAGTTTACCATGAAAATTTTGATTATTACAATGTGTAAAAGTAGTACTGACTTTGCATGATGTCTAGCAGTTGCTAAAGCATGCTTCATTCCTTTGTATAATGACCTGTTTTATAGCTAACTGCTGTCAATCTTATGTGCGCGTAAATTCAATAACAATAATTTTTCTGGGCATTTCTCATTATGATGTGGTATTTGCCCTAGTTGATTTCTCGTCATATGCAACATAGTTTGCTATTTCTTGTTTAGCCTGAAAGGTCGCCTGACTGCTCAGTCGATGGAGTGGATGGTGACGCAGGCAATCAGTCTCAAGATAAAAGCAATGTCAATGAAACAATTACCAGCCTCCAGCATCAGCTTCAACTGCTTTCTAAAGAAAATCAAGTCAGTTCAATTACAGCGGCATTTTGTTGACCTGAATTAACATTATTTATTCCTTCGTTCTGTTTCATGAATGTTACAGCTTTTTATAGTTTATTGGTTTCTCTTATATGTGTTTTAGCTGCTAAGTGCTGAAAATGACTAAAATGGTGCTGGAGATTCTTCCTCCAAAGGCATAATCAATTAATCACAGTTCTAATAGAAGAACTGTACTGTAGACTAGTTTTAGTACATTTTCAGCACTTTTGTCGTTACTTTTTTTGTGATGTTGCAGCTTGCAAGAAAGGCCCTGTTTATTGTTGTATTGATGACGACAGTCCAATGTAGGAAAGTTAATGGCATGGAGTTATGACGACAGCTAATATATTCTGGACCTTATATGAAATCAAAGACATGTTTCCACATTGTTGCTCAGATTTATTATTAAATCAAATGACTGTTGTGCTTGTGACAACCAAATGTAGCCCCTTACAGACTAGCTGTGAAGAAGAAAAGAAAAGAAAAGAAAATAATCAGCTTAGAAAAACTAGTCGGTCATCGACTTCTTAGCTGCTGCAATAATTTTCCTCAAATATAATATGCCAATCACCATGAACATAAACACTTTGACATTGCAATCTGCTGCTACAGAATAACATGTTTGTATGAGCATAAGCCAAGTGACGAGTCGTGTGTTCTCGTGATGAGCACAGATGACTTTTATGAAAGAATGCTGAACAAAAAATAACAGTTGCGTACTTTGCACATGCGGCTGTTTTCAACCTTTCCATTATTCTGTACCAGTATCCATTTTGGGGATAATCCATGCAACATACTTGTGAGGTCAAACAAATCTGGTTGATGTAAGACCTCTGTAATAATATATTTGGTGTTTATTTATTTTGCAGAAATATACTGAAAATATAAGATCCCTGCAACAAAGGTTATCTTCAAAGCACAAAGAACTAGAAGTTCTGAACGGAAAAGTGGAGGTATGGAAGTCGAATTGATATTTTATTCTAATAGACCTACAACACCACTTTAGTGACTTTACGCGTACCGCCAACTCATTTGGTATCATTGGTGCAGAATAAAAATGTAATATGAGATGCGTTCTGATAACCAGGTTAGGGTTAGTGTCTGACATTAACCAGTGCTGTATTATTCAAAGTATGCGGTATAGTTTGGATAAATGAAATCACTAGGCAAACTTAAACTCGGTCAAGAGGCTTGCACGCTGGTAAGAACATTTGTCTACTGAGATAGACAGGCCGTAGAGAATGGTCACACACTGTCAGAATAGCACACGACTCATACCGCCTAGCCACATAGGGCCATACTGAGTTATTGACAAAACTCCCATTTCTTTGTTGCCTGCCTGCGTGTCTGTTGGCTATCACTTACTTGGCTCTTGTTTTCTGTGCTTTGTGATGAAATACATGGCTTGTTGTTGCTAGTCCATTTGCCCCTTTCTTTTCTTTGTTGCATATGTGACCACATGGCCTGCACAATGCCAGATTGCTTCTTATATTGCTTTCCAATTGCTTGCTACATCGCTTAGCGCATTGCTTGATACATTACTTGGTACACTACTTGTCACCCTTCTTGCCACCCTAGCTCCTTGCCACATTAATTGTTTGGCACATTGCTTAATTGACACTTGCCATGTTGCTGACATAGTCTGCTATCAGCTGATTGCATATGGATCAGAATTATGTGCTGTTGATCCAATCCAACTGACCCTTGCATCCCACTCACCCTTATATGGTGATGGGGTACTTTAGTTAGGAGGATATTCCGCTGCTTTGTCAGTGTGACTTTGTGTGTTTGGGGCCGTGACAGGTTTGCCAGTAGTTATGCTATTGCTCATGATTTGATAGCTATCTAGAACTAAGCACCAACCTCCTAAGCCTTGGCAACTGACAATCAGTTTAATGAAAATACAAACATGGCCACAACTTACATCTGTTTGTTGTCAGTTATTGCTTTGCTGTTCCTGTCGGTGAATGCTATACAATATGACCACAATGTTCATAGGGCTATTTTTTGTTAATGTTCACTCTTTCACTCCATAGGAGCTAACAGGACAGGTCACCGCCACTGAAAATGGTCGTTCTAAGTTACAAAAACAGCAGAAACTGCTTCAAGAGTCTGAAAGCGAGCGAGAGGTATAAGTTTACTGTCTCATTCTACCATCTACTATGCTTAGAAGATAAACGTACATTGTTTTGAACTTTTTGAAAAAAATTTATTGGAAAGATTAAACTAAATCTCCCTTGTAACCCACACATATACAATGAAGATTTGTCAATTGATAAATAAAACTTGAATTGACACAGCCAAGACCAAACCCCTAACATCACCAGTTCATCAGCCATGTCACGGAAAATGGATCTCAGTTCCTACAAAACGTGTCCAGGGCTCTTGCAGACAAATGTTAATGTAAATTTTAGTATAGATTTATTTTAATTTCTGGCAATGTAGGATAATTTACTGATATGCGATTTATTTAAGGGCTGTAACAACAGCATGTATATAATGTGGTTTTAAACTCAAACCATTTGTGTGGCAGCATCTGAGATGGGGAGCCTGGGCCCAAGTCTCAGAGATCACTGGTAACTAGAGTCCATACGTCAGAAGAGATGCGCACATATCTAGAGCTAGTTCCGCATGGCACTCATATTCCAGCTTTGGCCTCAGGGGCGGATACAGGGGGGGTCTGCTATTGCTCATGACATACGTATCTTTTGCCGTGAAATGACGTAATGCCTTAATTTCGCTCTTGGCTGCAGTTCTCTGTTTCGTGACAAA
>OFHS01002832.1:0-11635 GCA_900245855.1 Calvadosia cruxmelitensis | reverse complement strand
GAGGCGAGACCAGACAAATGAAATAATGCCACTTTAGTGTCTGCATCTGAAATTGTGTCAATTAGCAGGGTGACATTACCGGAGCAGCTCGCAAGCCTTGGGGTGTTCTCCATAACAAAGTGACGCCACATAAGTCGATCAGAGAGCCGTCTTGCAGGACATTTGTCTCCATGGCAGTCTAGAACAGCAGGAAAGTGACAACTGACATCAGCAGCGGCATGCAAGATTCACTCCCTTGCCAGCAATTAACACATAACATGACATTTACCTCACTTCCACGTTCGCGTGATGATCGGTTGCCGCGCAGGCTGAATATCTTGCCAGATACTGACACCTCACGCCAAACACTAGGCTTCATTGTCTTACCCCAAGGGCCCTGGGGATGCATCAGATACACACCGTTTGTAGTCAGACCATCAAAAGTTCCATCAGGGTTTTTCCATTTGGGAGCAGCATCCTGCAAATATGCAATGAAGAGTATTGCGGTCTTCTCCATCCTATAAACAACTTCACTCTGAGCATAACCTGTTCTACAGTGAGCAACAACTCACAGCGTGTGGAAAAGGTACAGAAAAAAGAAGGCTAAGAAACGCACCCCTAGATAAATCCGATTGTTATTATCAAAGCAAGCAGCAAACAGCCGCACATGATGCGATGGTCTCCGTTCAATTATGAGCCTGCAAGCAAAACGTGATATGGTGCTTCTTGACAAGACGTGGTCGGACGGCTCCGTTGCTCCTGGCACAGTGTCCATGACAACAAAGTCAACAGGATGTTCAGCAGATCGGCCAATTTGATACATGTCGCGATGTATATCTGAGCCATACTGCACAAGAGCCCCGCTACCGTCCTTAGAGAAGTAAGTGGTTGTGTGATGTTCGGCAATAATCTATGAAAGAGAGACACATATCACATGCATGAATGACAATTTCAGCGTGACCATCAAGTAGGCACGGTTACAGTCACAACAAAGCTGCTTCGTTACCTTCTTTGATTCAGGGGAGTCAAGGTCAATTTGGCGCACTGGCTTCAACCCGTTGCCAGAGAGAAGTTTACGAACGACAAGTTTTGTTTGATAACGGCCAATATCATGCGGCCGTTGACATCCATTGTACCTTCAAACGACAAACACATTGAAAAACAGGATCAACCTAGCGCAAATACTCAAAACAACATCAGTGGTCAACGAATAGCATTCATGGAAGCAATCAAGCTTTGAGGCAGCTCATCAAAGGGAAAGGTTGATGTATTAATCAAACGAGTTGTCCACAATTATAATTCAATGCAGCACTATTATTGTTCTTACCTACCTCATAACTAGTGCAATGTCGTATTCACAATAAATGTCATTGTTTCTGATCGAGAATATCACAGTCCACGATGGAAATCGAAGCTTTATGCACAGGTCACACTTCTTGCAAAACTCAAGTCACAATACATTGCTATTAATTCTCTCTCATTTCAACATCTTTCAGTGCAGATGGAGTCTATATGGCCCTTTTCATGTCACATTATGCTGTCCTGAATGAAAATGCCACCCAGACCCATTAGCTATGCTTATTCCGTTTGTTAACCCGTTGACACCAGATCCCCTCCTCATCGACAAGCTCTACAACTCTACATACCCAATGATTATCGCCTGGCCGTAAATAAACGAGTCCATCTTTGGGCTTTTCGTTACATTGACTTGAACAAGAGACTCAACGCTCTTCTTTGGTGGCTCATTCACAAATGATGCTGGGGGGTGCTTTTTATCATGGTACGTCCTGTCAAATGGCAATGTGGTGTTCCTGCAATAGAACATCAAGACAACCCTTATATTAATATGACATCATGACAACATTGCCTGCAACAGTTATGTCCATTGGTTTCACAAAGAGTGAACCAGGCAGTTTGATTGGAGCATGCTACACATACGCTATAATGTCATTGGTGCACAACGCCAGATCAGCCAGTGAACTAAGCAAAAGTACCTTACATTCCCGTGTATAAGGCCAATTGCTAGCACAAAATCATTTGTCTTAAAATGCCACTTAGGCTTATACCCAAGTGCTCTTTCAAGGTGCATTTAATGTACTGCAGATTTAAAAGGAAAACTAGGGGTCGGCATGTGTACGAGGTTGGCCTATACACAGTAATGGAACATGTGTCACCCAAGGAAATATTCCTAGCAGTATCTTTGATAGCGCATCATCTTCAGAATTCGGCACGGTAACAAAATATTGCTTATCCTATGATTACATTTCAAAGCATTAAAACCAAACACGCCGTTGCCAAACCTCTGCACGTTTTGCTGATGTCTACAGAAATCAGCTGTAGCACGGTCAGCACTAACTAATTGTCACGCATGTCATATGTATTGTAGCCAAAATGAGCCGGCAGAATTTCAACCAACCAGAGAACCATCGTTGCTCAGCTCCTGAGTGGAATTTATGTACTGGCCTGCTGAATCTGCAGCCACGCAGATTCTGAGAATTGAGCTCAGCTGCAGACATTTTTATCAGAAAAGCAGGTTCTGTCCGCGCAATCCTTTAAGTTTGCTAGCTTAGCTGTTAACCGCGGCTGGACCGCGTAGTTTAGTCACATCAACGAGAGGCCAAAAGCGCAAAATCTTTCGGAAGATTTGTCTCCGCCGCGCAAAATACAAAGATTCCAGTCTTGGCTCAGCTCCGCTTGCTGGAATTTCTTGCAGGCTACCTCCAGAGCCTGAATAATGTTGGAAACCGAGATTGTTCATCACAGAGAAACTAAAAACACCCGTGGGAGCTAAACCCACAAACCCTGGATTGCCAGTCCATTGCACTATTGTTGAGCTTGATGCATCGTCGTTAGTCTGTACGAACATTCTCCCATTGTATCTGCGAGTAAGTCTCGTCTCAATGTCATGTACCAGTCATTATAACACGACCCGCCTTTCCTTTTACAACCATCATTAGTTGCCACGTAGAGTGTTCAGTGTACACCATACACTCTCCAACAGATATTAGCTCATTGCAAAGTAATAATAATAAGACCACTAAACCATTTATATTTTAATGCTCTGTCCATTAAATCGTGCAAGCTACATTTAGTCAAACTATAAATAATGAAATTAAGACAGAAAGAATAACTATTACAAATCTGGACAGAAACAATTCATAAACCGCTTAAATTAAGATTTAGCGTTTCTAGACAAAAGACGTCGCTCTGCCTAAAAGCATCAAGATTCAAGACGAAAAGACATAAAAACAGAGTATGCATTTGATAGTTTAATTATTTATGAAATGGAAAATCAAGGATGAGCTCCTTCGTTAGATTGTTTACTTTGACCCAACTCGCTGAAAATGTCGCAACAGGTAAAGTTTCGAGTTTCATCGCAAAAGTGCGGCACAGGAGTCATTTAGGCTCGCTAACAGTCGACACAACTTTAGTGTTACAAACAGATTAATGCGCCGCCATTGTGAAGTTGTGAAAGCAGGACAGCTGTTGTATGAAGAGCGTAACACCACACAAAGAGTGAGAAGCGAAACTAGCACATTCTTGTCTAGAAACAGTAACATTGTAAGACGTCACGCAACATTGGTCTACACAAGGCGAAACTGTGTCGCTCTTCCTTGCAGGCTAACGCCGTCCACTAGGCCTTCAAAAACATTCCAATACCGACTGAATTCGCCGCTATTTCTCTCTACATAATGTTGCCGTGACAATGTACCAGAACATGATCAGAATTATAAACGTCATGACACGATGACTTCTCAATTGAAGATTTGAACGGTCTCTTCTTTCTGCCTAGAACTTGAAGCCCCGCAGAGCATTAACCAATTTGATTCAACGCGAAAAGTCGATATCAATAACGTACCGCTCCAGAGAGGCTAGGGAAACATCTTTCTCATTTTGCTCGACTTGAATTGAAGACATCTCCGTTGATTCGCAAGTCAAGCACTCTCTTAAAGCCTTCAACATTCGGAAGTCTTGGCCGAGAACAAATCTAACGCAGATTACATTCTCCCTCTGCCAGTAACATTAAGCTATACACAATTTATGAGTCATAGTTTCGTTGGGTAAGCTTCTATTTTTGCCAACATGGAGTAGATCAATATAACTCGAGGCTCGCAATATCGTGTGTGTGTGATTGAGAGTTATCTTCGATCGTTCTCCTTGCGAATGACCGCCAATGGACGCACGGCTTCGTCACCAGGGCCATGACAACTGTTTATTTTCACAGCACTCTGTGCCCAACATTATCTAAATCAGATACTTGCTATTGGCTGCAGATACAGTGTCGATTGTCATCTACTTACCCCTTCGGCACTGAGCGTCGGTCAATGGTTGGAAAAGAGACGTCTCTAAAGTGGCGTTGCTTGTCTTTTCCTCGGACCATCAAGATATCAGCATGCTGCATCGCTGGCTGAGTTGACGAACTGAATCGTGAGAACCTATGCGTCAGAAAAACAAAAGGGCAACGTCACTGGAATAGGGGGAGGTTACTGGACCGTAACACGCGAACAATCGCCTTCAGCCAGAAGCCGGCCAAGCGACGAGACGACACACTGGCAAGCGCAAAAACAGCCGTCTTGTTGTCATGATAAAGTATGTCATGTTATTTCTAACTCAAATAGGTCCTATCTACAGCACAATATGGAGCAGTGTACTTCTGTAAGTTAGTCCATCTTCTCTCAGTCAGACTATAATTGGCCCAGACATAAACATCATCGTGTGTAGTGGCGCGAGGCTGAGGCTGCCGATGGTACTCGTCGTCATACTGCCAATGGCGCTAGCCTCATGGTCATGGCCAAGCAGAAGGTTCAATAGGGCATCTGCGACCAAACTGATTGTTATATTAAAATGAAGCAGATTCTGGTCCTACGTGAATTTAGAACATTCCCAATAGGCCACTGTATAAGGCCTAGCATCGGGCGGGACCTCTAAAGAGTGGAGACACACTCTGTCATTATTTACCAAGTCAGTTCGAATGACAACGTGACGAGCAGTACTAACCTGACAGAGATGCAGTACTCTAAAATTGGGAGCGCGCTGCCGGTCGTCTTCCGCCGTCAATTGTCGTACGCAGCAATCCCTATCGTCCCTCTCTCCCAATCGCAGCGACGCACGTCCGAGCCAAGCACTGAGTTTGTTGCTCTGTGTACTCTGGTACAAATAAACTGTCGAAGGAATAAAATCTATTGTCTCTGCTGTTCACTTCACGAACAGGGCATTATGAGAAGCGGTCTGGCGTTGAATTGCTGAGTTTTCAACTGGTTGACGATTGAATGCGAAGGCACAATGTCCATCGTCAACGCTCAATGCGTCGGCAGGCGAGGACGGGAAGTGCTGCACAATGGATGATGGAGACAATATTAGCCGAGAGAATGAACCGACTGTTGCGAAGGGCAACGGACTGAATGAGAAATCACGTCCTCGTCATGGTGACGGGTCAAAGAGAGAGAGCTCAGCCTCATTTTAATGCCATCGTCACTGGGTTGACAGATGACTCCCTTCTCCAATTGAAACCGATGTAACTATGCCCATCGTCGACGGTGCATTCCATTCAACTCGTTTTGCATCGCACAATCCATTTGCATGAGACCTCATCGTCACAACGTCAGTTCGATCAGTCAGTAGGACGGCATGGCTGCGAGGCTGTCAGTCTCGCACGAGTGAATCCGATGGGTTTATAAACTGTACGTCAAGTCGTCGAGTAGACAGGGATGTGACGTAGCTAGTTACTTTGTGCAAAAATATCTTTAACTTCAACTAGTTACTTCTTGTGGATAAGTAACTAATTTTAAAGTAGTAGCTTTAGAAAGTTACTTTCGAGATGAGGACTAGTTAAATTCTATACAATGTAACTGTAACTAGTTACTTATAAAAGTAACCGACACAACCCTGCTGGGAAGATGATGGCGATGGTCGATTGGTTGCTTCCATGCCAACTCATTACTCAAACAGGTAAATGGGACAAGTCGTACGCTTGGTCATACGTAGCAGGGGGCCATCCATTTCCAGTGATCCACTAAGAGCATGTCTGAACACGGATGCAACAGTCCGATTGGATCGCTGAGGGAATGTGACATTAGGGAGCGCTCATTATTTATGTCCCGGGTTGGTACCGAAGAGAAGCAAAAGTTTCAACTTTTTTTGTTTTACCCAACCTTCAGGTAGCCAAGAAAAAAATTACCCAACCTCTAAATGCAGTATTAGATCATATCATATTAAACAAATGTGGACTCCATCCTACTGGTAATAAAAATTGTCATCAAATGCATTACCCGCTAGATCATGTTTAGTATGGCATTGGAATCGATTAATCAGCAATGGAAAGAAAATGTCAGTTGAACGGGGCAGCCGAAAGAATTACCCAACCTTCGATGTTGTCAAAATTTGAGTTACCCACCCTGCTTCTCTTCGGTACCAGCCCAGGGCATAAATAATGAGTGGTCCCTTATACAAGAGCTTTTAATTTCGTTCTAAAAGAGGCTCTTCTTACTGAAATACATACGTTTAAAGTACACACCTGTAGTTCCTCCATAGACACAATGGTCGCATATAATAATCGAGGCGTGCTAATAACAGACCTGTCCCAAAACTTGATGTCGATCCACAGCACAAAAGGCCACGAACGACCTCGTGTCAGCGGCAAAAAGGAGCCGTCAGCAGATTGCGCGCAAGGTGACATGGGAGAGTCAGACGACAGTCAAACGGCGCTTGGAAAGGAGGCACCGTGGATCAAGGGAAAGAACTGTGTCGTCAGTCATCCTATCGTTGGTTACACTCTCAGTTACATCATTTGTGTGTCATGGCAACACGGATAGCGTGATGACGGGAGAAAAGAACAATCAAGCGAGCGTGCGTAACAAATTCCTTCATATGCCGCACTCGATTGAGTGCAATCATTCAACGCCAATTTCTCAGGTGGAACGAGGTTATTACTACATCGGCGTCACTTTGTCTGTCAGATCGTTTTATAAAATCAACATCGTGACACGTGAGCTCGTCTGGCTGAACTGAGCTGGTCCTTGTCGTTAGCATTGGTGAACGTTCTTGGCAAACGTCTGCGCCACAAGCAGCGGGAACAAGATGGACGCATCGCCAACGACCTGCAGAGATGATCAACCGTATTGTCTCGTTAGAAGTCAACAACTTAACATAATAATTATGTCAACAGAAGGATATGATGATAGCAGTGATGACGTCATGCCTTGACAGCGTTGGCAGTCGTCTTGATCTTGCCCCAGGACTTGGCCTCGTCAGTGCTGGCGCCTGCGTCACTTCCATCGAACTCCTGACCAGTGTTGATGTAGACGGCGTACTCGGCTCCATTCCTCTGCGAGCAATTAAAAACAGCATTGACGCATGACCAATCGGACAATCATGAATTATGATCTCAACATGGCACTCGCATGTATGTGCTTACCATGAGATTGGCATTGCATGTGTGGTGCTTTACTATGCCACCGCCGAGAATGATCACGCCCGTCTCCTTGGCGTACACAGCCATGCTGTTTATCCGACGTACATCTAAACACAGCACAACAGCAAGCAATTGCCATCAAAATCACAACCACAGAGAGTGCCCTTGTGCCACCGTAGGTTCTACTTTGCATGACTCATCAATTGCCATACTGCGCAAACAGTTTCTTGTCAATCCTACTCGTGCACTCCGGGCAGCAAAGAGCACTGCATCGCGCAGGAGGCATCAGCAAGTAAATGGCATACCTTCTATGACGTCCATGCGGAGACCAGGATTCTTGTAGGAGTGGAAGTACATGTTGTCACCCAAGGCGCCGTCGGTGATGCCAGGACAGAAGACAGGAATATCATTCTGTTCGACACATTATTATAGAGACATGGTAACAATAGACGACGTAGTCAATTATAGGCAACAAAACTGTCAACTAGAAGACCATTACCTTGTACGCCCAATAGTAAATGGAACTAGGATTGTCGATTTCCTTGCCCAGGCGTGCGATAAATTTAGAAGGTGTCCAGTTGACATTCTGTGGGGAGACAATAAGTAAGACGCCTTGAGCGCAAAGGATCACATTGAGATCCAATTGATAATCGTAATCTGTTAGGTAGCATCTTCAACGATCACAAAATCGTGCTAATTATCCAGCGCCATTACGTGTTCTCCATTTGCACCCCTACAACAGTCTCAACGGATGATTGGAAATTTAGCTGCGTCTTCATGCAGTTTGTTGGAGACATCTCCTTCTACGCCGATCATATGGTTCTTAGTCTTCACTCGACCACTGCGGAGGAAACTATCCTCCTAGAAAGGGATCTATCACTTGAGGATATGACTTTCACATAATGAAGATTAATGGCGTCTGCAGCACGTAGTGCATTGCACTCCATTGTACACTGATAGGTTATAGCATGAGCACGTCTTTGCACCGACAGAGAGCAATCAGAATGAGGTGTGTTCAAGGGTGTAATTGAAACTTGGTGAATAGTTGCTGAGTTGAAGGATAGTTCGATTAAAGACAAGTCTGCAAAACGAGCTATTGCGGACACAAAAGAAAGAGAGATTCTTTATGGTGTGAATATGCCACCAGAAACACATTCAGAAATTACTGACAAAATCACGGAAAAACAGATCAAACAAAAAACCCAAACAGGTTTTAAGTACACCACATTCAGTATCTTTGTTACGGGCCAAAAAAGCAACAATGTAAATAAAAATTAAAAATGTTCTACAAAATATTTTAAAGGTACTGAGCAAAGCATCTCCAAATTGTACACTTAATTAAGAAAAATAACAAAGTAAAAGAATCATGCATAACTGGCTAACACTGGTAAAAAAGTTTACCTTTGCCTTCTGTTCGTGGAGCATGCTGTCAAGAATAGGAATGATCCAGTCCTCAAGGAGACAATAGGATTTATTAGGAACAATGAGATTGCCGATGCGATTCAGCCCTTGCGCTCTTAACTTCATTCCATCCATGGAAAACTCTCCATGGTAACAAGGCGCCAGGCATTTCATGATGTCTTCTTCAATGCCGCCACAAGAACTGACAAGGCAATCCACCTACAATGTAAATCATCAACCACACATGCTAGGCGAAATGGGAACCAATAACCTCAAGGAGAATTTAGGTCAGACTACTCAACATCTACTAGCATGAAACACGCCAGTGATACTTATTACTGGTCATTCAAAGCTACTTTGAGATATCATTTACTTATGCAGGCACTTGTCACTCAAATGACATCAATCTTATCCTTCGTAAGAAATCAACTGTATAAAAAACAAACAATGCAAAAGAACAACTAAATATTATATGTCAACAGCGTTGTCAAGGATCAACATTAGTCCCATTATCATTTATAATTTAGACCAACAATGTCCTAGCAAGTTCTTTCAAATTTGTAGTAGGATTAAAAATGAAAAGTAAACGTAGAGAAAAAATCATTAATTAAAGCATTTAATCTAGGAGCTAGTGATATCCGATAGATAGAATTCATTCATTTCAGGGTTAATGTACAGTAGACGCATTTTCAATGGTCGCTGGTATACCACCAGTATGTTACATTGTATCACAGACAATAAATTAAAATTAAAATTGTTGAAACTGAATGAAAATTATGCTCAGTAATAGTGTGATATTGATATTGGAAAATATGAAAATCATTTCCCAAGACTTCATCATAACGGATCAGACCATAAATCAAAGTATACAGCATTATATCAAATCGGATTGAGAAAGTCTCATATATCGAACACCATAAAGAGCTGCTCGTAGCTTGTATTCCATCCCAGGGGCAAGGAGCCTTCGAAACCACTTGTCAAAAGAAATTCAAAACTGGGCCTCAGAAGTGTTCACAATCTGACACATGTTTAACTTGGTTAATATCACAGCTTTCATGCAGAATAAAAGCGTGATGCTAAACAAGTTGTGGCAATGCAGTATTGTAACGGGGTCTGCAACACACTATAAAACAGACCCATTAATTTAGACTCACACCATAGTGCTGACGTGCCAGGGGGTTGAAATAGAGGCAGGTCCAGTGTGGTTTAATTGGTGTAGTGTGTCATCAGACAGTGCATTCTTGCTGCCCATCTCATTACCACACACATGGCCTTGATGGTAGGATATGAGCAGCAGCTCCTCGCCATTGCTACTGCCTGCAAGATCCTAAAACATTTGCTTTACCAGAATCTGTGCAGTTGCTGCAAATCGCACGCAACATTAGGTCTTGCACCACGATAGATATGGATAGGATGCTAGGAATCCCCCCCCTTGCCGCTCCCTGCAATTCATTAGCACTGTCTCGTAGCCAAGGGGGAGGGGGGCGAAGGGGGACAGTCGCCCCCAATTCTTTGTCAAGTCATAAATTAAACAAGGCGAAATCCGGTGAGAAACTAGTTGGGCGTGAGGGTAACTCTTTTCTGTAATATGAATATTACTGTCTTACTGTGAGTGAATCAGGAATCTATATAAATACTTTTACTGGATTCGAATTTGCCCCCAAAAATTAAAAGCTGGCTACGCCACTGCATTAGCAGGTAGTCATAGGAATTCCACTGACTTAGCAGTGTGACTGGTGCTTGGTTGTGGTGACAGGTTTGCTATCTCGACTACTGCAATTCGCAGGGAAGCAGCCCCCACCAAACCGATTAATTTTGCTATTCGAATCCATGCAGCTTCCACCAAACCAACCAAGCACCAATGCCAAACAACTTATCTATGGTGATGAGTTTAATCATCATCATCATCATCATCATCATCATCATCCTTTATTCAGAAAATCCGATAAGCCAGGTTGCTTTTCCCCCAAATCTGATAGACTGCATGAAACATAAAAGCTTGTGAAATCTTGTAGATCAAGATATTTCAACAGAGGCATAAAATTAATTAATCAATGTGATATTACAACTGAGGCTCTACCAACATCACTCAAACTGAGACTGGAACAAGAAGATAGTTTGGTGAATTAACCTTGAAGTTTCTAAATTTAATGGGAATAGGAAGTTACAAGGGATTCATCGTACCTGCTTATGTTCAACAAGAAATCGGATGACCTCTCTGACACCACAGGATACCATGTTTGACGTGTAAGCCAGGAAGATTGTACAACCATTGCGAGGAGATGGAATGTTGTCTGGGGTGTCGTCAGGGCCATTTTGTGGTGAACAACGGCGCACCTCAATCTAAAATGGAGGCAAATTATGTAGTATTAACAGTGTTGTAAAAATCCCTTTTGCAATTACAAGGAAAAGCTAATATGCACGTTTTCATTATGACTCTTTCAAAGCAGCTGTAAATACCAACGTGTAACAGCAATATGGTATAGTCTTGTTTTGGTAGTAATAATATGAAGTTTTTGTACAATGGCACGATTACACTCAACATCATCGCAATCGCAGCTATCAGCATCAGACTTCATGAGATCAAATGAATGCCTCATTATGTTGCGTAGAAGTGAAATTTGAGAAACAATAGTCGCCCAGGTGGAGGTTGTTTTCATCAGAAATTGATCAAATTGATATTTGATCTTTAATGTGGGAATGTAAATTTGCCTCAAACAATAAAATTTTCAACCCAAAAATTCAAATCTGCTACCAATGGCTTATCACTATGTTCGAGAGACGACGACAAACCGCAAAGCGTGGTTTCAATTGGATTCTGTTATAATTCACTACGATAAAATG
>OFHS01002831.1:3740-19231 GCA_900245855.1 Calvadosia cruxmelitensis | reverse complement strand
GTCCAGGTTGATTTCTATAGAATGTGTGATTTTGGAATTACGAAGAATTGCATTTATACACAGGTGGATGATCTATAGAGGTAGCCACTAATACAGCATTGACTGTAGGGGCGAACCTAGGCCATGAGAAAACCCCTTATTGCCTTACAGCTGTTCAATTCTGATTCTATCCTCATTCAATTTGAGCTGAGCGTTGCAGTGTAATTCAGCTCTAGCTGTTATGATTGCAATCTACACCGATTAAAAACAGATGTATTTTCCAGGCCTTACTGATCTCATGTCTGAAGGGGAATGCATGCAAGATAAAAATTACGATAGCTGTTTATACATATAGATTGACTTAGTAGTGGGCTGCTGAACATTATGTCAATCAAATCCCTTTGAAGTCTCTATCATAAATACGGTTGCATGCCTCGTGTTCCCACGATAAGGGACGAGCAAGTGTAAGTCTTTCGACAGCGTGGGGTCTTTCTAATGAGCAGACAAATTAGAGGAAGTGTGCTGTGTGGAGATCGGCTAATCCGTTGTCATTCAAGAAATTCGGAAAAATGTCATTTCCAATTGTCCTTGCCGTTGTCACCATAATTCAACATATAGATACAAATCATACAATAGATGATGAAATCCATTCCTTTCTTTATTATATCATGGAAAGCGGTTTAGGATAAGGTGAATAATAATAAGACAGCTAAAAGTTTAACAATAGTTATGTTTGTTTATCCTGTTTATGTATTATTATGTCGTTGTCAATAGATTTCAACGAGTGTACTTCCCCAAGAACAAATGCATGCCATTGGAACGCCACCTGCATCGACACAGAATGGACATATCTCTGCAAATGCAAGAAAGGATTCAAGGGCAATGGCCGTAGCTGCGAGCGGGAAGACGTCTTGAACAAGGCATACGGTAAACACGATAAATTTTTGGCAAGGATATTTACGCGAATAGTGATGATGGTTTCAAATTTATCGGAAATACAAGTGCAGAGAAATTTAATGAATAGGTTTAGTAGCGCTTGCTTGTTAAGAAGAACAGTCAAGCTCATCTTCACTTCTCTGGTAATGCAGTTCCTGCATCAAGGTAATTCTGTTGCTAACTATGCTTGTATTTTGTTCCAGTGTTCGTGATTGGTGCATTTGTCTTGTCTGCATTGGTCATTCTGGTGATCATCGTCCTGATAGCAAGATGGTGCAAACAGTAAGACTGTTTCTTTAATTTCATCATTTTCAGTATTATTTGCTATGATACTTCCAATGCATCAAAATTCTTCATTTTCAGCATTTAGCGACTATACAATCATTTGAGATCTCTATCACAGTATCATTCATTCCCGAGCATTGCCAGGTTGTATTATGATATAAATTAAATTTGTTTTCTGTTGTTTACATATAATCACGGGTCTTCTAAACAAACAGGCAATTTTGATTACAGAATTACCTTTTTGTATCGGTATGTTTCACTGATGTGTATAATAGTACCTTACAAATACAATGGATGACTGTTGTGATGAAATAAACAAACAAGCAAACAGACAAACAAACAAACAAGCAATATCATCATCATTTAAATGTGACTCATTAGTAAAAGAATCAATCAATTAAGTACATGAATGGGTAGTTTAGCATGGACAATTCTCACTGTGCTGGAAAACATATATTATTGACGACTATAGTGTCCTCATTTGAAGATATACTATCGTAGTAAAATCTTATCTCTAATCAAGAATTATTTAGCCTAACATTCAGATGCTATGTATACTTACATCAATCAATGTATTTTCAACAGGTAAACTGGCAGCTTTATTATAATCAAGCTATCAATAATAATTGCTACCAAGGTCTACGGCTTCTTAAAAGACGCATACTGATAGCTTCATGTATGATTAAGTAATTAATTCGGTTTGTCACGTAGCATATTCTTTAATTTTATTTGATAGTTCCTTCATGCATTCAATACTTATTGATTATTTCACTCATTTATATATTTATTTTTCGTTTATTCCTTCGTTTTATTAGTCATCATTATTTCAATATACTTTATCTAAACAACGTATTTAACGTAGTTATTAGTTCTTGTAAATATGATATTATGCGGTCAGTTAGTTTAGAACTCACGTTTTTACATTGAACTGTTAATTAAGAACATTAGATTCGATGATATTTTAATACTAATTTATATTCTGAGCTTATATAGTTCTAACTTATTATTCATTTTTGTCAAATCAATTATATTTGAAATAAACCAATTATTCCAGTAAACAAGGAATTCACTGCACATTGTTACTTTGTCATGCACTTCCTTGATTAATACTCTGATAACATTCACATTTTAGTGTGCCAAAGAAGGAAATGGAGTGCGAGGGGATACAACCAGGACTTCCCATTGACATATTAAAACCAAGATTGCGCTGATATGTCCAGCACAAAAATCGTCATAATCACGAGGCAGATGAAATCTGACCACTTTTATCATAGATAAAGCTCATCAGGTTATAAACGGTCAAACGAAGCTGATTGCAATGTCCCTATACGCGGTAACACGTACATATATCTATAATTTTTTGGCACCTAGAGTTATTCAACTCACCCAGAAGAATTCAGCTTAGTAATTGCATTTAATGCTGTGAGAATTGAAACTGTTGTAAATGTAAATTCTCGATGATATTCCAGGGCTACTTTAGAGCTTCAACCAGTGCACGTCATGGTAGAGTATTTCCGGATGTATAGAAGGTTTTTTCAATAGATTCCATAGATAAAATTATGAGCACTGCCTTGAAACCTTTGGGTGTTCACGTTCACAATAGTATACGTTACATTGACTCGCGCTCATTCGATCTATTTCAAAAGTGGTTTTACACTGGAGGGCGTCCTTGCGAGGTTCCAAGATATAGCGGCTAGCACGGAGAATATAAACGGATGCATGCACTCGCTCTCATCATACTGTTGTCAGAAGTTTGAGATAGGTGAATTTCAAGACATTCCGGCGTCTGATTTAAAGAGGAGCGTCTGGTTCGAGTAAGAGCGTCAAGTCAAATAAGGTCGACTATAAAATATGCTCGAATTTTAATAGGAGAAGTTCTGATTGCAGGAAGAGGGATTTTTACACGCCACTTTTTACATATCTTGTTTTCAAAACGCTATTTTAGGAAAGCAATGGGGTCGTAGCTTGATTTTGAATAGAAGATAACCATTGCAGTCTCACTGAAGTTCGGTTTCCAAGGAGATTTCCAAACGGTTCCTGAAGCCTGTAAACGAATTATTTCAATTCTGAAATATTTCAATCTTAGTAAAGATTGAAAAATTTTAAAATCAAATTAGACATTCAAATTACTAAAGCCCTCAAAATAGAAACCTACTTAAACACATGCTCATGTCTCGCAGCATCTTCCGCCCTGGGAGCTCCCAAAACAGAAACAGAGTTGCCTCCATGAATGGCCATTGATAGAAACTGTCTTGGAAATCGGAGAGAACGCTGCTTGTTGGTCGCCTAAGAGATTCGCGTCCACAACTCCGCTGAAATGCCATTATTGAGTCTCCCACTGTTTCTAGAGTTTCAAAATGCCACAGGCTGGATCACAAACCGATGCGACAGGCAGTCGTAATGACGAAAGTTACGACAATTCCAAACGCTCTTTTGGTTAGCTTGTTTAATGCCTGATGTCGTGGTATGTGCCCTGCAGCTTTTCTGCAAGCAAGGCCGTGAGTGCCTCTTGTGTCAACCTACTGTGCCTCCATAGACCACATCTCCTCTTTAGCCTCGGTGTAGCATGACCAATGCTTGATTGAATCATGTGGCAACAGGTCCGGATCGATATCTTTGACACTTCTTGCGGAGGCGTTGAAATCCGGCAAAGAAATTAAAGCTACCGACCACACTCCCAATTCACCTGCGTTTCCTGGAGGACATACTTGCTTCCGTTGATTAGTTTGCCAAGCAACATGACACCATTGTCTCTTACCACGCGTGGGCACGACAAGCGGTATTATGTACCCAGTGCGTCAATGAACGTTGGACATCACTCCTTTTTCAATCGTGTTGTGCGGTTGTGGAACGATCTGCCGCAAGATGTTGTCGACGCATCGAATGTCTTTGTTTTTAGAGAAAAGCTTAAATTGCTAGACTATTCAAAATAGCAGTTTATTATTCCGTTTAGTGTAAGCGCACATGCATGTGCCTTCTAGTCTTGTAATCTTTTTGCTCATATTTGTTCAATAAAGACATGTATCACTCAGGCTAACGTTCAGAATCAATTATTCTCAATGCCAGGTTGAGCTCTGTCAGCAACGGATGATTGTAAGTAGGATATGTTTTAGTTAGTATGGTAGCATTTTATAGTACATGTACACTGTTTTAGGAGAAACAGAGCGTGATATAGAGCTGAGTAAAGACGTATCTGCTTTCTGAAAGCTTTAGGCTGTCTCGCTTTTCGATAGAGCTGAGTAATTGCCACACTTCCCAGTGAAGCCCCAAGTAGGGTGGCCGATTCGATATTGAGGATTAGCACGGTGTGCGGGGAATCAACATCTTAGAGAGCAGATATATAGGATCAGCTCGCATTTGCTACAGTTCACTTCCAGTCCTGGCTCTCAAGCGAGGGCTTTAAGTTGTTTTAAATCTTCCATTGATTGTTCGGCTCCATGGCGATCACGTCGCCGGACGGAGTAAGAAAATCAATGATGTGAACTACTTTATCAAGCTTGAAGACATTTATAATTTGTAAATAGGATGTTTAAAATACATACATCATTTTAGGTTCATATTCAGTTAATTTTACTAAGTAATTTGTAGATAACTCTAGACAAGTTTCACCATATAAAATATCAATTTTCATTTATTTATTGTATATAATTTTCCAGGATGTTTAATTAAAAAACTTCACCAAGATATCATATGATCGTTCGGTTGTCCAGATACAACACGTTAACAGAGTTGCTTAATGACTTTTCGATCACAGGATTCAGTACCAGGGCAAACAGAACAGCACCCAAAGGTTTCCCTTGCTGTACACCCTCTTGGCAGTATATGATATTTTCTTCAAACGCCAAGAACAAGTCTTTGTCATTGCTGCTGTCAACGGAGCTACATCACCGTGGAAAATGATGAAGTACTTTCTGTAGCATGGCATTGCTTGATAATGAATTAAAGGCGCTTTTAAAACTTTAAATTCGATATCACGATTCTGTTCATTCCCAGATTTGTATCACGCTGTCCCTGTTCTATTATAAACCTGGCAACATGCACTGCCTCCCCCGCTCCTTGTTTTACTCCAAACCTAGCTGGTGATGGTACAGTTATTTTAATGCTTCGTCATTGATAAAGCGCGCCGCTACCTTAGAAAACAACCACCCCAAAACACAGACCCAAACAATCAGCAACCGAACCAAATGTTCATGCAAATCCTATGAACTCAATTAGGTCACGAATTCCAACATCTGGTTAATACAGGGAGGTTAGGGGCTCTCACGCCCAGCATATCACCACCCTTGAGCTGCCCCCCCCCCCTCCACAGCTTCAGATCATGATGAAAACAACTGCTATCGTTAGCTCTACGTTGGCTCTGTTAGGCTCTAAGATGTTTTCGTAGGCTCTGGCACAAAAGCGGAGATATTGTAACTTTCATCTGGGGGAGGGCAGATAAAAGCAGCCCCGTCACTTTCGCATGTTCGATTCAACTGCCAATAATTTATCACTCGCCAGAACGCTGAAGAACTTTCCTTCATGGGCACAAGAATGGCCGCTTCAGATTGCCTTTGAAAAGTGTAACGTTATTTCTGTTGAAAATAAGAATAATAAGAATATTGCTGATTGTCCATATGCTCTAAATGGTAATGACATACATCCTGTCGACACCGTTCGAGATATAGGAATCCGCATCTCATCTGATTTCAAATTCTCTATTCATTGCTCAAACATCATTTCCAAAGCCCAAAGACGTTCTTATCTAGTTGAAAATAAAATATATTGATTTAAAAAAAAATAAAAAAATCTAATATTCAAATGCTTCTCATCACGCAGTCCAGATCTTCTGATCCGCGCATACACAACATACATTAAACCCATTCTTGAATCATGTACCCCTGTGTGGAGTCCCTATCTTTTAAAATATATTTTTACTACAGAAAAAGTGCAACGACGTTTCACCAAGCGACTCTGCATCATTGCGAGATTCTCATTCAAATCCTACAAAGATCGTCTCCAAACGCTCAATCTTGATTCACTGGAACTTCGTCCAGTTAAATTTGACTTGTTTATGTTATATAACATTTTGAACAATCTTGTGGATTTCCCCAAAGAAAAACTTTTCGTTATTGGCAAATCAAAGTATCATTTAAGAGGACATTCCCTTCAACTGCGATCTAGACAATTCTTCGATGTATTCATTTTGTAACCGTGTCTTCCGCATTGGAACAGTTTGCCTGAAAACTGTGCAGCAGCCACCTCAATCTATAGTTTCAAAAGTCAGTTAGAAAAAGTAGACCTTAGCAGTCAGTGTAAATTAATTTAGGCTGTACGTAAGTGTAAGATATCTTACCTGTAATCGCCTGTCATTAATTTTTTATTGATGACAAATATATCAAACAAAATAAAAATAAAAAACAACAATAGCAACAACAACAACAACATCCATTCCTGTACAAATAATTCTGTATTAAACTCATTCTGCTATCCTACAATTCCAATATGGAACTTTCTTCCTGATGACGTAGTTACCGCGGGATCTTTGTATTTGTTTAAGCGTCGTCTATATGACATTAATTTATCTAAGTTTTGCAAATGTTGTTTGGCTGCACGTCTAATGTAAGTATTATTACTTCCTGTGCTTGCCTGTCAATTATAATTAAATATTTTTGACAAATAAATCAAACTCAAACTCAAACAGCAACAACAACAACAACAACAACAACAACAACGAAAGCGAAAGCAAAAGCAAAAGCAAGCTCACGTTCCTATCTGATCTTCAAATGTTTTACTTCTGGCAACTATAAACTTCTTCTAAATGCTTACACTACCTATGTATGACCAGTTCTTGAGTCAAATTCACCTGTTTGGAATCCCTACCTTTTAAAGGACGTCAAAGCTTTAGAAAATGTTCAAAGAAAGTTTACAAAACGAGTATGTATGCATTTGCAATTTCAAGAAGTGCTTTGTTGCAAGGATTGCCTACATATTTTAAAGCTTGATAGTTTAAATCTCCGTCGAATCAAGTTCGACTGTTACATGGCATATAAAGTTATTTAAGGTGTGGTTGATCTTCCTGAGCACAATTTACTCTGTTTACAAGACTGCAATCATACAACACGTGGTAATTCAAAGAAGCTAAAGCCATCAGCCATTCCTGTTAATAATTCCACGCTATATTATTTCAGTAATCGAGTCCTTCCGGTATGGAATTACTTACCTTACCGATGATGTTATTACCTCTGATTCATTTTCTGTCTTTACGAATCGCTTTGCATAAGCCATTATGTTTGTTTGAATGTAGTTCTGTCTTGACATCACAGACGCGCTTTACCTAAGAACAGTTAATGACAGCTATTGGGTGACCCCTCAGCAAATCAATTTCTTTGACGTCATATGGCGTCTTCTTGACAATGTAATGTTCCACAACGGCGCACAACTGCAGGCATGTGCCAAATATGTGATCAATAAGCATTAGTGTGGCGTTGCAGCACGCCAATCTCACTTTCGTGTCGTAACCTCGTATTCGTGTGATCTGTAGCTTAATATCAGTTCCGTAAAGCAAGTCTCCTGCTAAGTCGCAATCTGGTCGAGTCACAATTGTAAGTACAGTTTTCTGTTCTGTCGCTTATATTTGTACATAATCTGATAGTTACTCGCTACTGCATGTTTAGCTACCGCATTCTAATCTGTTTTGTATATTCTTTTAAGCTTTCACCGTTCGCAATTAAAGATCTGTTCTAACGAGCACGCAGTCTGTTCACTTGAAGTCTTTGGTTGCAACGGTTGACACACGGGCGCGTCTGGCGTCTCATGCCCCGTCGCATATCTTCGCGGTGCACGACAGTGAAAGAATTGTGAAAGACTGATTGGCGTGGTTGTCCAACTTGCTACCATCAGTTTCAACACATCAGAGTGTTTCGGCAAAAGTCGCCTTCACCGCAAACAAGAAACGACACGAAACTCAACCTGGTCCCCTGCCACTCGCTATTGTCGATATAGTGAGTCCGTCGTCACGGAGGAAATCGTTGCAAATACAGAGCCAACACTCCAGGCAGCACACACCGCTCGGTCGGCATCAACGGATACGACGACAGAGTTTCGTTCCGCTCAAGTGGTGAGCACGCTGAGATCGACCACAAATGACATGGAGTCATCACAGGATATGTCGGTGAGAAACCACATGATCACCAAGAAGGACCTAGCATCAGGTCTTCCCCACAACAACAGCTTGAAAGATATTTCAAAGCAGCTAAGAACAGCTACCTTTCTGCTAAGGCTAGCAGATATTGGATCGCCTACGATCACCGAAAGGCTTTTCAACGCTAGCAAATTCAAGATAATTATGGCCAACAATGAACAAATTATAGGAGTAATCAGTGGCTTTGTTAGTCACATGGACGATTATATGGACGTAGTCTCAACGGCGGACAACGCGATCGATTTAATTCACAGATGCCTAATCCAACGGCGTCTCGATACATCGCATTCGTTGCAATGTTCTATCAACGCAGTCGCAAGGTCAGAAGACAAACCAGTCACATGGAGGGGAGCTCTCGCTATCAACAGCTCAGTTTCAGCATCACATATAAACAGGTCGTTTCCATTCATCAAGGAACCGCAATGGACAACACAGCTACGTCTATTGCATCAGATGCACGTCAGACGACGTTACTGTCACCCTCCGTGATCGGAGATAGAAAAGAACATTTTAAAGTCAACATTGACAAGATGCGCAGTCGTATCATACCTAATTCGGACAGTCGCATACTTTATACAGTTAACACTCCCTTATGCTTGTTGTAGCAAATTGGTTTAATAATTTGGGAGGGGAGTGTGGCGTTGCAGCACGCCAATCTCACTTTCGTGTCGTAACCTCGTATTCGTGTGATCTGTAGCTTAATATCAGTTCCGTAAAGCAAGTCTCCTGCTAAGTCGCAATCTGGTCGAGTCACAATTGTAAGTACAGTTTTCTGTTCTGTCGCTTATATTTGTACATAATCTGATAGTTACTCGCTACTGCATGTTTAGTTACCGCATTCTAATCTGTTTTGTATATTCTTTTAAGCTTTCACCGTTCGCAATTAAAGATTTGTTCTAACGAGCACGCAGTCTGTTCACTTGAAGTCTTTGGTTGCAACGGTTGACACACGTGCGCGTCTGGCGTCTCATGCCCCGTCGCATATCTTCGCGGTGCACGACAATTAGGGTGGTTAAAAAAAACCGAAGTTTCGAAAAGTCACGGTCCCCAGGGGAAAAAAGACGTTACACAGTCCCAATATGCGTTTCCCAAAATATTTTCACCGTACGATAAAAAAGGAACCTCCCCTAGTCATTATTGTGATTCCGTATAAAGTATATGGGTTTTAGATGTCAAAACATGAATTTCAATACAACCGCGATTTGCGATCATTTGTAATCGGAAATTTCACAAACAGAAAACACAGATCTACGGGAAATTCTATGGAGATTTCAAATATATTATTCGTTTAATTGTACGTAAAACTAATCTACCTCGAGATAAGCGTTTTGCGAAGAGCGTTGAGGTGTGATTCTCGCTGCGATTACTTGTAAATCGAGTTGAATCAAACCTTTGTGGTCGCCGCTCGCGAGTCAATCGTTCACGGTCGGGCCGGTTATTTTAATCATTCCCACCTCAGATGCCAGTGGGTGATTGATGGCTACAATGACAGGCTTCATAGAGGCAACGTGAAACGGCCTCTAAGTGGCTCGCAAAGAGTTAATGTTGGGGAAAAACTTGCCAAAAACATAAATCAGCAGCAATGTATCGAAGAAAGCAAGCTGATCAAACAATGGACCTTGGAGATCCCGAGCCCGCACGCAATTTGGCCAACAAATTTGCAATTATGGGGCATCAAGACATGAAGACATGAAGCGTTGGCAAATGCAAGGTCAGATGAAGATCCCATGTGGGCTCTATATTAGGATAGTGTTCGTTCTCCACTTTCCATTGCTGTCCAAGATATAGGCCTGAGGCCGCTTTTCTGCCACTATTGCAGCAAGGACCAAATTTCCGTTTGGAACGCGCATTGTAAATCAAACAACGCAAGCACACTGGTAATCGATGCGACTGGTTCAGTGGTAAGAAAAATCTGCCTGCCATCTTCAACGCTATCTGCTAGTCCCTTTCTCTACCAGATGGTTGTACAAGGAAATGGGTACCAATTCCCAGTAGGATAGATCTTGTCTTTTCGAAAACACACCGATGACATAGCATTTTTCCTTGCTTCGTTTATTCGTCATGGAGCCATTCCTAAAGTTGCTGTGATGGACATGTCATTGGCGTTGCTAAACGCATGAGCACGCATCTTCGCTTGTTGCAGTGGTCTATCATCGTATCTTGTTACTTTTGACGACTTCTTACTGGGATGTCCATCGACCAGCAGAACTGTAGTGCCAGGATGCTACCTTAGAATCGATGTAGCACATCTGATTCACAGTGTATCTCGTTGGGACTTCCTAAAATCCTTGCGAAAGAGACAAAGGCAGTTATTTCTGAGGTGCATTGGGCAAATGGTACAAGCTCAAGATCTTGAAGATCTGTGGGAGATTTGTCTGCGCCGCTTCAAGAGACTCTGACTTTCTCACTAGCCGAGAGGAGTGATAGCAGCGGTAGAAAAGACCTTGGGAACAACGAACTATTGTGCCTCGATGGTCTTGATTCATCCAGTGCTCCATTCGCAAAGTGGGTCGATGGAATCGAAGCCATTGTAGAGGAGAAAATTGTAACTGCACCCAATGGCAAGCATTACAATGCTTTCTTCCTCCCAGAAATTATCCCCAAAATGAGAAAACTAGTCTCTTACTTGCTACTCTGGACTGCTGTCATGGTTCCTGTTTTCAAGTACGGCGGTCGCACTGCTACATCCGCAGTTGTCGAAAACTACTTCGGGGATCTGAAATCCCGAGTATTCAAAATGTTCGACTCCCAACACGAGTTTATTCACAGGCACTGCAAGTCAATTTCTGGTACCATGAAACTTGCCGCAGCAGTGCAATTAAAGACCACAAGAGATGGTTCTGATGATACTTCTGGTGCATTTCAACCCACCTACGAAGCTACCAAGACAGCTTCCTTCTCAGCACAGCCTCTGAATTCTTCGGCTAAGAGTATTGATGGTGCATTGTGCGTGGAAGGAAATTTTCCTCCTCCTGATGGGGAACATAAGTGTAGCGAATGCTAAGAGAGCATTCGTCTTTTTGAAGGCTGCGCAATGCCACTAGAGAGACGGGATAATGGAGAGGGATTCGGAGTGCCATGCATCTGCGTGAATTGCTACCAGAAGGCACATTCACAAGCGACAACTGCAAGGGAAAGTCGGCAATGGGGGAGTGGGGAGGAATAGTCCACGGAACCCAAAAAATCAAAGACATCATATCTCACGCCTAACCAAGACTGGGATCGCTGTGACTTGGATACGCACAAAAGCAGCGTATCGATTGGCATTTTAAAGAGTGGGAACAACGCTGCTTTAAAGCCATGCACAATTTCCAAGCAGAAGTACGCCCGTACCAACACGTCCCTTCTTGGGTTCCAAGTTTTAAATGGAAAACTCGGCCCATCAGCATACCGAACGTGCAATGATTTTATCGTCCCTTTAATTGGACTGATGCAGATTCAAATGCCAGAGGATGTAATTCGAATCAACTGCGAGACTATACTGTTGGCTATATGACCGCAAAACTCACTTGTCAATTCTCTGGCATGAAAATGAGGCACACGTGCACCAATGAATTTTGCTCTACCCCAACCGAGACCTGGCATCGTTTTGTCATCAATGTCCCGATTGATGACCTTAAGTATTGCCAGCTATGTGCCTGCTCTTGGGACGAGAATCTTGATGTGAGAGATGGTAGCGCAAAGACCTCTCACTACTACCGAAGATGTGCTTTCAGATGCGTGTATGCAAGACCCAACTGTATCAGCATTGCCTCTCTGTATTGGTTATCGCATTCACAAGGTAGAAGAAGTGGGGTACTTGTTAACAATTGATATCGCTTCAGAAGCCGGAGACGAGGACAGTCAATCTCTGCCGTCGAATGAAAGTGATGACGAAAGTGCACCACAGCTTCTTTAATCCGAGTTCCCCGTCAACGTTACATTTCTTTAAAAGAAGGGATTGATTTTACTCTCCGCTGTGTCATTGCCTCCACTGGTGGCATTTCAAAAGCATCAATTGGACACTATCTCGCATACTGTCGAAGATGCAACGGACAGTTCCAGTTATTTGATGACGTATCTAACAGCCCCAAAAACGTCACGCCAGTTACATGCGTTCGTCCTCAGCTTCTGCTGTATTCAAGCTGATAAACATTTAATGCTAAGACAGATTCTATCGCTACAAGAAATATCAAATGAATTTGCCAGTAATTTCTGAAAAGTCACCACACATAATCGTGATCAACTTAGAAGGGCCTAATTTTAGAACTCTTGTATTTCCTACGCATTTATTCGGTTATATTTTTACATATCACTTTGCAATCACTGTGAGTTAAGTATTGCTGACTGTGCGTTGCTCTGTATTAATTAATGAGACACGTGAGACTCCAGAAACGGGATCAATTAAATATATAACTAAACATAGAAATTGACTTCCGTCCTCTCTCATTTCAATTCCAACAACATCAGTCATGATGAATAACTCTATTTATCAGATCCAATCTGTGATCCAATCCGTTATTGCCACAAAAGCTGTCGTTTCACTATTACCACCATTATGGCTTTCTCAAGTCCGGCGTGATTTTCTACTCAATCTGCTGTCATCGATTTCGTGCCAGCAAGATGACTGAATTACATATGCTCTTTACAATTATGCCCTCAGAACAGGCTACAGCTCTCCAGAAGGGGCATCCGCTCTTATGATAGCTACATAACATCACAAAACCTAAAAATAGCTAATGTGTAAAAATATTACCCTCGGATAGAGCCTACGTTTAATAGTCAGTGCGAACAATTATGCTGACAGAGCTAACGATTTTGAATTGTTTTGAACCGAACATGCGAAAGTGACGGGGCTGCTTTGATCTGCCCTCCCCCAGATGAAAGTTACAATATCTCCGCTTTTGTTCCAGAGCCTACGAAAACATCTTAGAGCCTAACAGAGCCAATGTAGAGCTAAAGATTGCAGTTGTTTTCATCATGATCTGAAGCTGTGGAGGGGGGGCAGCTCAAGGGTGGTGATATGCTGGGCGTGAGAGCCCCTAACCTCCCTGTATTAGCTAGATATTGGAAATCGTGACCTGATTGAGTTCATAGGATTTGCATGTTGTTTTCTAAGGTAGCGGCGCGCTTTATCAATGACGAAGCATTAAAATAACTGTACCATCACCAGCTAGGTTTGGAGTATAACAAGGAGCGGGAGAGGCAGTGCATGTTGCCAGGTTTATAATAGAACAGGGACAGCGTGATACAAGTCTGGGAATGAACAGAATCGTGATATCAAATTTCAAGTTTCAAAAGCGCCTTTAATTCAATATCAAGCGATGCCATGCTACAGGAAGTACTTCATCATTTTCCACGTTGATGTAGCTCCGTTGACAGCAGCAATGACAAAGACTTGTTCTTGGCGTTTGAAGAACATATCATATACTGCCAAGAGGGTGTACAGCAAGGGAAACCTTTAGGTGCTGTTCTGTTTGCCCTGGTACTGAATCCAGTGATCGAAAAATCATTAAGCAACTCTGTTAACGTGTTGTTTCTGGACAACCGAACGATCATATGATATCTTGGTGAAGTTTTTTAATTAAACATCCTGGAAAATTATATACAATAAATAAATGAAAATTGATATTTTATATGGTGAAACTTGTCTAGAGTTATCTACAAATTACTTAGTAAAATTAACCGAATATGAACCTAAAATTATCTATGTATTTTAAACATCCTATTTACAAATTATAAATGTCTTCAAGCTTGATAAAGTAGATCACATCATTCATTTTCTTACTCCGTCCGGCGACGTGATCGCCATGGAGCCGAACAATCAATGGAAGATTTAAAACCACTTAAAGCCCTCGCTTGAGAGCCAGGACTGGAAGTGAACTGTAGCAAATGCGAGCTGATCCTATATATCTGCTCTCTCAGATGTTGATTACCCGCACATCGTGCTAATCCTCATTATAACATAACAGTTTGGATTCTCGCAATCTGTTTGGCTAAGAGCTATGTGTTATAAGGCAATATCACATAGAAATCCATGTGATATTGATTCATAATGGCGGCTGGCAACAAACACCTCAGCTCAGCATCGTCTTGGCTGGTAGACTAACCATTGAAGTCATGCAGAGACCTCAACTGTGTTAATGGAGGTTATTTAGATAAATTAATCATACCGGCAGAGACAACGAACAAGACAACATCATTAAGTTACCGTGAGTCCAAAATCCGGCTTAAAGAGTTTTTCCTTTGACAGAAACTCAGAAAGTCAAAAAGCACTTTTCAATCTCCAACAGAATTCTCAACATAAAATGTAAACTTCATAATTTAAACAAGACGGAAAGAAAAAACAAGTCCCAATTCTACAAGACTACCCCAGGCTTTATCCAAGCTGCATGAGTCTGTTCCAGTATCCTAGTCGGAATTGAGCAGCCCCGAACCTGGTTTGGCAGGCCTGCAGTAATCTGCATCGTCCGAAATCCAAAGAGAGTAGGGCAAAACACGCTTCCAAAAGTTCCAAGAGACAATTATGAAAACAATCACTCGAAAGGCTAAAATCACTCGCCTGCGGCTCTTGATTTTCTGATGCCTTTCTCGTGTCTCCTAACCTGCCTCTCGTGGTGATATCAGGCCATATCACATAGAAAACCGTGTGATACTTAACTGTTCATTATTGAACAATTATGAACAAAGAGATTACAAGACTAGAAGGCACATGCATGTGCGCTTACACTAAACGGAATAATAAACTGCTATTTTGAAAAGTCTAGCAATTTAAGCTTTTCTCTAAAAACAAAGACATTCGACAACATCTTGCGGCAGATCGTTCCACAACCGCACAACACGATTGAAGAAGGAGTGATGTCCAACGTTCATTGACGCACTGGGTACATAATACCGCTTGTCGTGCCCACGCGTGGTAAGAGACAATGGTGTCATGTTGCTTGGCAAACTAATCAATGGAAGCAAGTATGTCTTCCAGGAAACGCAGGTGAATTGGGAGTGTGGTCGGTAGCTTCAATTTCTTTGCCGGATTTCAACGCCTCCGCAAGAAGGGTCAAAGATATCGCTCCGGACCTGTTGCCACATGATTCAATCAAGCATTGGTCAATGGTCATGCTACACCGAGGCTAAA
>OFHS01002830.1:0-19231 GCA_900245855.1 Calvadosia cruxmelitensis | reverse complement strand
AAAGTGTCATTTTGGGGTTTCTGAAGAGTGGCCTTAATACACAGCCACATGTGACTGCTCTAAAAGGTGGCCGCTAATACATGTTTGACTGTATAGCATATTTGTATTTTGCTTAAAAGCAAATTTGATAATTGAAACGAACTAGAAACAATTGTTTCTGAAAGAAATTGATGCAGGTAGTCACTTAACAGCACAAATGGCTGCTCATGACAACGCTGCTTTTCTGACCTTTAGTTAAACACTGTCAAGTAGATGGAAGGATATTTTGAAAGGATCAGCACTCCAGCAGTACAATGCCCTGGACTGTAGAACACAACTAAAAGTCGCAATTACAGTACTTGAACTTAGAGCAGAAGCTTGACATTGAAAAGCAAATTCAACTGATGAAAGAAACATTTAATTTGTGTCTGGTTATTACCGTTATAGCCTCTGACATATCGTTTTAGTGTTTAATTTAGAAAAAATGCTGCCCCAGCGTAGCCAAGGTAAATCATTTATGTTTTGTTCATTATATTTATGATTAAGCTATAGCTACCCAGCCTACCTATGACATTCTGCATATCCGTCCGGGTACTAATTTTAGCAAATGTCCTGACTTTTATCCATATTTAAAAGGGGTTTGTGTTCTTCGATAAGCGACATACACTACTATGGCTGTTTACATTTTGGAATTCTGCAGGATGTTTCGACTCGAGCAAGCCAACGTCCCACCCACAATTGCATCCCAGCCAAATCCTGCTGAATTTAGAGACAACCAGCCAAGCTCAGCACCCCTTTCCTTTCGGATCTACTCCCAGGGTGTCGTGCTAAGTGCCTCTTTATTGCCATCTCTTCAAGTGGAATACAGGGTTTGTACCTCTTGCTGGTATCTGGAATACTTTGATTTTGCCTATCTTGCAGAATGCCACATCTGTAGTTGACGAAATAATATGCAATGAATCAGGTTTTTCTACATTGTGGAGACAATTCAGCTGAATTGTAGACTTTCTACTCTATCCACAGAGCACTGTGTAGTTTATTGCTCTTTTACTAACCACAAGTGACTGTCTAGTGACTTCAGTTACTTATTACCACAATTTACTTATCACACTCTCCATAATACCATAATGACTTTGTAGTACAACCATATTGCATTCTCTCTAGTACAGTACTATGACATCAACCGTGTTACGCATTGCGATGAAACCTGTCTATAGTGGTCATCTTTTAGAACAGAGGAAAATGACCTTTATAGACAGGTGGTTGGTTCAGTCCAAGGTGATTTCTATGGAAAATGACATTTTGGAGTTATGAAGAATGGCCTTTATACTCAGGTGGCTGCTCTATAGAGGTGGCCACTAATTATACAGGTTTGGTTGTATCTGCAATTAACGTTATGTGTATCTCTATCAGATTAATGAGCTGAAGTCATGGGGCAAATACAGCTCTGTCAAGTCCACGTTTTTTGTCGACCTCACAACTCACGGACTGTGGTTTGAATCCAAGGTATGTATGGTTTGTTTTGTCAGCCACTGTCAGGGCCGTTTTAACCAGTAGGCCCTCAAAGCACGAGCTTTAGGCCCTCAGTCTGGATAGGCCCTTCTCAATGCCAGTTCAAAGATTCAAATTTTACAGTATTTTGAGATCTAGTGCAGTGTGCAATCAACTGCAGAGTGCTACTGAGTTAACTTTTCCCAATTTGCTGTTTGTAAGCAAAACCAAAATCTTTGATATATATGCCAATGGGTGAACATTTTAACAATAATAAGTTTCGGGTTATTTAATCGTTAAAAATTAGCCCCCCCCCCCTTGAGTAAAGTGCTTTAGGCCCTCTCGACACTTAAAACGGCAATGGCCACTGTGACTACATGTGTCTTCTGTCACATGTACAAGTTACTGTCTCTTTATTATTGCACGTGCCAGGTAATTATGCAGTTATTCTGCTTTTCTTGTGAAATGATAGGCAGCTGCTGTTTTACATTCAGCTATGTAGTTGGATTTAAAGTTATTGTACGGCAATAAAAACAAAAACCTAACCCTACAAGATTTTGCTTGCGATTATAAATGTTATGTAATTTGTTATGGCATGCACAAAGCAAATTAGCCAGCGTCATCAGCAGTGCAACCTATGCAATCTATGTTTGTGTACATTTTATTTGACTGTATACTTGCCACTCTTCTCAGTTATAGAATCAATAAACTGTGCCGCTCAGACTGTAATGAAATAAAACAGTTACAACAACATACATCGCTTCTGGGTTGTAAAGATTTGCATTAATACAGCGGAAAGTAAAATAACTTTTATTTTATGGTGGAAATGTTACTTTTTTTGGCTCCAAAGTAGTATGCATTTCATTGGAAAGTGTAAGGTGATTGATTACCTGCATTGTGTGTCATATCTACTCTTGTGCTTTTTAGAGTCACTCGATGCAGCTATCGATGGCACCGTCAATATCTGTGGAACTTCCCGCAATCGTCGTCAAAGGCAACTGTGAAACTGTTGAGCTTGACACTGTGACACAGACGCACAGTATCACAAGCACAGCTGCTGACGGCATGTGTAGCGTCATGGCGATTTCGGTGGATGTTGGCAAACTGGAACAAACTGTCACAACAGACTTGATGAATAACATGATTTACTTGCAGCAGGGCTTTGTGAAGGTTTGTTTGTGGGTCTGCCCCTGGGCTGTGTAATATATTGTAGGATAATAAAAGCTGTTGTGGTGATCTGGTTATCATCAGTATTAACGTCTTCTTTCTCTGCATTTTTCATTCTCATCTCCATTTATCCTCTGACATTAGGAAGTCAACGAAGTGATTGAAAAGGCAGAGAAAGAGGAAGTACCATTTTGGATGGACAGCAGGAACAATGCATCCTTGCTCAGCGCCCCTCCGTCCACACCTTTGTTCTTCTCGGTCAATGTGAACTTGAAGGTACTAGTTCTTTCTAGCTTTCTTCCCTTGTAATTATTTTAATTCCTCTTCGTGCAACAGTACTTAGGCAACACAGCATTAGAAATGCGCCAAGATGAAATTAATTGTGCTTGCAATTTTCCGTATTAGCCTGAGGTACATATTTCCCTCAATTTCCATGCATCGAGCTTCTTATTTTAATTTATTTCTATGTGCTATATATTACAGACAAATTTTATTGCTTTATTGTAACCTCGTTAATATTGCTATGGTTTTCTAGTTGTAAATTGTGATAATAAACGGGTCGTGATACTAAGCATGTATGGATAGTTGATTCTAACAGAGCTGGATTCTCAAACTGATGTGATATTAAGCGGGTCGATATATTAACCGAGGTGATATTAACGGGGTTATATTGTATTTGGAAAATTATGTAATTTATGTCATGCACACAACAAATTTGACAGCGTCAGCAGCAGCGCAACCTTCTATGTTTGTGTAATTTTTACTTGACTGCATAGTCATTATGACGAGCTGTTGACCGTTCAATTTTGCACACAAAAAAATAGGAAGTAATAACCGTATTGAACCGTCTGACTAGACTTCACGTAATAACCAATGTGTATTGTTGTCTTTTCGTTATCATGTGGAATGTTTTGGTGTTCACTATTTAAATATTGTCTTTCTCAGAGTATTATGATCACAGCCACTACTCCATCGTCAACAGCACTGAGATTACAAACGGGTCTGGTGGCGCTTGAGTTTACAAACGAGATTCCAAGAATGGAAGGACGAGGCCAGCCACGTTTTCAAGGACGTGGCATGAAACTGTTCGGAAAAGCAGAGATTGACCTAATGGTTTCTCTGGGTCAGTTCACAAAGGTACGTTTTGTTCCCAGGAACTGCTTGCCTCAGGAACTGATGTTGAAAACGTGTTGTAGCCTTTGAAACACTAACATTTGTTTTAGCTGACAGCAATCCTGGAAGTAGTGAGTTATAAACAAATGCAGAAGGCTCAAACTTTTGCATTTGTTGTCGATATTGTCGGTTCCAATTGTTTTAAATACTGTATACATGGTCTAGCATTGGAAATCAACAAATTGAAAAGACTCCATGACAAATTGCCATGAAACTGACTTAATCAACTAGGTGCACCACCATAATGTTCTTTGTTATCGACCATTAAACTCATCACCAGCGATAAGTCTTTGTCATTGGTTCTTGGTTGGTGGGAGAACTTAGCTGCGTATCCTAATGACGGTTCTAGCACACCTGTGACATGAGACACTCCCCCACCAAGCACCAGTCACACTGATAAGAAGTGGAATATTGCCATACGGTACCTGTCGTGTGAGCATAACAATGAGAGGTGGGGGTGGGTGGGAAATGGATTGCGTCCAGGCTGTTGCGGGTTCTCCTTGGCATCGTAGCAATGCTAAGCCTATCGTGTACTGAGTAACGAATAGCATGTTGCAAATAGCGTGTTGCAAATAGCGTGTTGCAAATAGCGTATAGCGTCTCGAGTAGCGACTAGCAAGCTATGCGACCTGGTCAGCAATGAGGGTCGCAATGCGGTACATGCCGTTTAGGCAGGGATGACATGCAACCCAGATTATACAAGGTCAAGCTTTAATGATCATACTATCACTCAACTCTTGACGCACACCCCACCCCGATTGCACCGCTGACCCCAGTTAACGTCCCTCTTTGGTATGGAGACCCCACACTGGCGACAAGACCGCTGATATCAGTTTAACCTTGCCTATATAGCCCCATTTAAACCATTTAAACTCATCACCAGCGATAAGTCTTTGGCATTGGTGCTTGGTTGGTGGGAGGACCCTAATGGATATACTGGGGATTTTAGCCAGACCTTTTGAGTTTGCAGCAAACAGCATGTGGCATTGGTTGTTATTGTATCTAGCTTCTGTTTTGTCATTTTAAATATCTGTTGGATTTTAATCGCAGCCTCGTACGATGGACCTCGACCAGGAATTTGAGCATTTGGCCTACTTCAAGTCAAAAATCTTGTTTTGCAATACGGTAGAGGTATGTTTTGTCCTTCATTTTGTAAATGCAATTGGATCTGATTAATCAGATTCCATTTTAGGTGAAATTTCATATAATTGGATATCTTCTGGTTTTCCAAATATTTTTACACTGAATCTTGTCATCACCATTTAGCAGCCCGTAGCAGCAACGTGTCGAGATTCTTCTGTAGAGAGTTGTTCATGTTGAATCGAAGGACGCTAGAATGCAGTAGGACAGATACATCACCATAATGTATGATGATGTATTGAATGTTGATTTGTCTTTGTTTGGTGTTACTTTGTCAGCCGCGTCTGACCGTGATTTATGTCGCAGTTTATGTAATAAGTGCATTAAGAGGAAGAGGGATGGCCTCTTCATGTCGAGGACCGTCTATACTATTATTATTAGTAGGACAGATGATTGAACAGCATGAGTCACATCTGTATCAGAAGAAAATGTTTACCTTTTGAAAGAGCGTTTGTTTTCTTGTTACACTCTTTGCAAGTTAAATCTAGTGAATCGTATCTTATACTGAAATTTCCTTCCTCGTAATTGGACATTATTGTTATTATTTTCTTGTGTTTTTGTTTCTGTTGTTGTTATTCTCGTTGCTGTTGTTGTTATTGTTTTTGTCGTGTTTTTGTTTGTGTGTGTGTGTGTGTTTTTGTCATCAATAATACTTTAATGACAGACGAATACATGACTTACGTACAGCCTGAAACAATTTACAGTGAGTTCTAAGGTTTACTTTTTCTAATTGTCTTTTAAAACTATAGATTGTGGTGGCTGCTGCACAGTTTTCAGGCAAACTTTCAAAGCGGGAAAACACGGTTACAAATGAATTCATTGAAGAAATTTTTATTTTACACAAATCTAGATTGCAGTTGAAGGGAATGTCCTCTTACATGATACTTTGATTTGCCAATAACGAATAGTTTGTCTTTGGAGACATCCACAAGATTGTTCAAAAATTTATATAACATAAACAATTCAAATTTAATTCGACAAAGTTCCAGTGAATCAATATTGAGTTGGAGACGATCTTTGTATTATTTGAACGGAATTCGCGCAATGGATGCAGAGTCGCTTGGTGACACGCTGTTGCACTTTTCAACAGCTAATGTGATATATCTTTCAAAAGATATGGATTCCACACAGGGGTACATGATTCAAGAATTTGTTGTTTTTGTTGTTGTTGTTGTTGTTGTTGTTGTTTTGATTTTGATTTATTTGTCATTTATGTTGTTGTTGTTGTTGTTGTTGTTGTTGTGTTGTTGTTGTTGTTGTTGTTGTTGTTTTTATTTTATTTATTTGTCATAATATCAATATAAGAATGTTTGACAAGCAAGCACAGGGAAGTAGACTAACTTACAGTGACACTTGTTGTTGTTGTTGTTGTTTTGTTTGTTTTGTTGTTTTTGTTGTTGTTGTTGTTGTTGTTGTTGTTCTTGTATGATTTGTTGTCATTTGGTAATCAACATGTCTTCATCCATTTAGGACCGTCTTGTGCTGCACCAATCTGAAGGCAAAGAGACAGTGATTATCACATTGAGTCAGCCTCGTCTCTTTCTTCTTCCACCAGCCGTTGACAAAGGTGAAATCAACTCTAGATGTTTCTTCCATGTAAAATGCACATTGTTTTTGTGAACAGCGGATATTTGAAAATACACCATCTATATTCAAATGTTCAGGAAATCTCACTCTAGGACTAAACTGCATTTCATATCGCATATGTTCAAAATTCGCTAATATGGAAACTTTCTTTTTGATAAGCTCTGCATATAATTCTAAAAAAAATGATTATAATTAAAAAGCTCTCATTTTTCTGCATACAGTATAACCTCCATTAAGCGGTGTGCACTATCTATATCTACCATGGATAATGCTATACTACCTTGGTGTTTAGTATAGCAGAACTTTCTTTGTAGCCATTCAGCTAAGAGTTATCCTTATCGATAAAAGAGGAACATTCCAATGAAGACACCACTATTTTGTCCATATATGTTAAGAAACTACCTGTCTGTAGCAGCCACTTGTCTGTAAAAACCACCTGTCTGTAGCAGCCGCCTTTCTTGAGAGGCCACTTGTCTCGAGAAACCACCTTTCTGTGGCAGCCCTCTGTCTTGAGTGGCCACCTGTCTGTGGTAGCCTCTGTCTTGAGTGGCCACCTGTCTGTAGAAGCCGCCAGTCTTCTGTAGTTGCTTTGTAGTTGTGCTGTTGTTTCTCAGTTCAATGTGTATATTACATTCCGATCTGCCTTATTGACCATTTTCTTCTGAAGTGATTACTACCCTTGTGGAATGTCCTTTGACAGTCCAGTCAAGATTCATTCAATATGGCTTACCTGTCCAGTAATAGGCAATCACCTGTCTTTAGGGACCAATTTTGATTGGTTCCGTTAGTGGTCACGTAAGACAGGTTTGCCTCTGTAAAGTCTGGCTATTCGTAGATGCCGATTTTGTGTCCAAAATACCAGTTTTTTACTTCACTTCATGTTGTCTGATCAATAAATTTAAAGTCCTTTCTGACCCCAATTATCGAATATTCGTACTCTCACTTTATCTCAATGTATCCAGTGAGGCATTAGAATGTAGTAGCAATAAACGACAGTGGCCTTAATCATAGACTTGGACTAAAGCGTAGTCTGAGATTAAACGTCTATTCTGAACTCAATCGCTAAAATCTGCACATGGGACTTGAGATTTAGCCCCGTGCGACGCTTAAGTACCGATCCATGAATAGATAGATTGATAGATCCCAGTATATTTAAGACATATAACAACATTTTACAAGATGGTGCGTTACATATGTTTCAATTACAATATTTTTCGTTTTTACTTCTATGAACGGTTGTTTCTTGAGGTCGATTCTTGAATAAAGCCCCGGGAGTTTGTAAGACCAATTTTCATTGCCACGCAGTGATTTATTTACCGTATATAATTTGTTTGACTTCTAGGTGTTCTGGTCTACTTGTATTACAAGAATGCATACGAATATTGGAATGAGCAGTTGCTGCTGCTTGCCGACCAGGTATTCTGTGCTTAATGGGTTGATGGTTGTTTGTAGGCTTTTACTGCGTAATTCAGCAATGACTACATTCATTAAGAAATAAACAGTGCGAAGGTGGAGTCAAACGGTATAAATGTTGTGCTTTTTCACAGTGAGGTCAAATTTGAGGATAATGTCACATGCTGAAAATTAATTTGGATACCGTTTTGGCATACATCCATAACCATTTTCAAGTTTATATCCCACAGTGTTGTCGAGTTTGATAGTAAATGTCATTTGCTGAAAGTTAATTTGGATTCTATGTCGGTATACTTCCATGGTCATTTTGTTTATAGACCGGCTACCTTTACATTATTGATTTTCGTTGTATGCTTACCTGATGCCTGGCACTGGCAGATGGTTGTTTTGTAGATGTGTCCACTATCACAGGTTGGGTCGATATATCCTAACCATTATAACCAGGACTGGTTCAGTTACTTTTTCAAAGTCTCCAGTTACAGTTGCATTGCCTATAGAAAGGAACTAGTTACTTTTGAGAGTCTCTTTTTCTCTATAGTGGCTTACAAAAATTACTAGTTACTTGTCCAGAAGAAGTGAGTAGTCACGATTTTACTGGGCTTTAGTTCTCTTCAGAGCTAAAGATCACAGAAAGTGTCATAAATATCTTTTTGTGTCGATTGTTTGTTAGATTAAACTAATCATCATTGATAAGTTATTTGGGATTGGTGCTTGGTTTGGTGGGAGTTACTTACTTGCAGATGGTAGCAATTGAGATAGCAGAACCTGTCACCATAACCAAGCACCAGTCACACTGCTAAGTCAGTGGAATTCCTAAGGTAACTTACCAAGTTCTTTGGGGGAGAGGCAGGATGGGAAAGTCATCGCATCCTGACTATTGCGAGTCTGACGAGGCATCGTGCACATGTGCGTTGGTGGGTAGCTGTGGAATTCTTGTGAGCAAAAACTGACTAGCAGGCTAGCAGGCTACAGCAAGAATGAAGGACTGCTCTATCATTCTACACTATCGTAACCATGCGCATGATTCCGAGACTGCTCAAAGGTCACTATGGTCTAATGACCCTCTTAGAAGGGAAGCGAGGCTAGCCTCGACTCTAATTGCATTGCTACGACGAACAATGGTGTGATTTTAACTTCACCTAAATCACATGCATTGAGCTGGAGTGTGTAGTGGCTGACGCGCGGTCTGTGTGAACTCAATGTCGTCATTTTATACTCACGTGATAGTAAGAATATGTAGCTGTGTCATCCTGTAATTATCCTCTTTGCCGTCTGTACTTCGTCGTATCAACAACTCTGTCTGTCATCTTATCTAAGCTGTGTCTCACGACATAGAGCTCTGGCACCAACGACCATATGTACTCCTTGGAACTATGCCATCTCTCCCTTTCGTGGGACCAGCAGCTTGTCTCTTAATTATATATTATGTGGAATGCGAAAGTCTCAATCTTCGTCTCTCGTCTTTTCGTCCTCCACAAGTGTACACGATCAAATGGAGTTAGATACTGGAAATCAACTTAACTTAAAACGGAAAGTAATTTTAAAAACTATGGCTAGCCCTGAACATAATTATGTCCATTACTTTTTATACAGGGAGGGATAAGTATAGTGTTGTAGATTGACTTAACTGGTTGCCTTTCAAATAAGTAACTGCTTACGGTTACAAGTTACTTTCTATGCAGAGTAACTTGGTACGACCCATTCCTGACCCTTACATATATTTCAGCTTCAAAGACTTTAAAAACTGTGCTATTCAGTATCCACTGTCTTTCAGCAATATTTCTGTCTTTTTAGGTTCATTTCGCAACGCAACAGCTGAAGGAACGCCTACCTCAACGAGCGCCGACTCCACAGGCAAACGGCTTGCTCTTCCTGCAATTGAACGTTGACAACTTGGCCATTTGTGTCCCTCTTTTCGACGACAGGATGCAGGTAGGACTTCTAACGTGAAGTATAAGGGGCCTTTACACAAGCTACCATTATGGGACGGACCAGTGCATTGCGGGGCATGTTGATTGGCTGAAGTAGCGAAGCGACTGGGTTTCTGACCCATTTTAGCAAAGTAAATAATATTTATAGTGATCCTGGTTTCCTCCATGGTCAGGGCTTACTATTATCCAACACTCAGAGAAGAGACAAATGTATGTGTGTGTCTTGCTCGACTATTCACTCACTGACAAGATTCCTCGTGCAAAAGAGGCATTTATAGTGAGGGGGAGTGTGCGAACGAGGCTGTGCTACACTGCCATACCATATTTTTAAGGAAAGTAGCGCAACTTGAAGAATTCTGCATCAGTATCAAATCCAGCTTTCTCCATATTCCGAAATTGGAGACGTCAACCTTCCCCATATTGCACTTGCTTTTTCCAAAATAGTAGCTTATGAAAATGGTCTATTACACATATGACAAGCAATTCGTGTGTTATCATCTGTTTTGTTTCTCTGACTCCAAAAGGTGCTCAATCAGGGATCGTTCTCAGCTTCTGCTGATGGTCTTGGTACGTATATTTTCATCATAGTGTCTGTGTTGATAGTGCTACAAAACTTCAACGTCTTGCTGTTTAACTTTAAAAGCAGGGTGGATTCGAAATGCTGATCGTTAAGTCGATTTCTGTGAGGTCGCATAATCAAGCTGTCACAGCTGAATAATCGCTATATGCTTACTTGTAATAATGCTTTGTCTTTTGCAACTCAAAGTAATTTTGAAAATCACCCATGTCAGAAAATTACTCATTACTCCAAAAAGTATTTAATTACGTTACAAATTACTTTTTCAGGAAAAGTAATTAATAACTATAAAATTACTCTAAAAGTAATTTGTAATTAGTAATTAATTAATTTTGTAATGAGTACTTACAACACTGTTTACAATAGAACTTTTACTACTTCCTTCATCACTCTCTAAATTCTTGCTTGCATCAACAGGCGATCGTGAGCCGTGTTCAGCCATGATCATTACCATTGCCGAATCTTCGATCACGTGCTGCAGTAGTGGCTCGTTCGTCAGTCGTGGACTGTTCCGCGATTTTTGTGTTCGCTTTACGTGTGGTTTCGATTACAATGCCATCGAATGGCAACTCAATTTCACTGACATGATGAACACACGTAAGTCTCACATGTGATGGATTTGTTTGAACATACACAGCTGTGATAATCGCCTAGTAGGGGACATACTGACCTATAAACACACTGGAACCGTGTGAAATCCGTGTGAAAATCATGTGAAAAATCGTGTGAATTTCACATGGTTTTCACATGATTTTCACATGGTTTTGGATTCATAGTGAAAAGCCATTGTATAGTTTGTCCGCTATGTTGGTAGTCTTATCTGCCTTCAATGTCCTTTGCTACAGCTGAAGACAAAATTGCTGCTCGATAATTTGCATTGGAGGTATTAATTTTGCTCTAGCTTCTTGTTCGATGATAATTAGTATAATTATTTGAAAAGCTAAATTTAAGAAAGAAAGCTGAAGAGTTTGGCACGATCTCATACAACTTACGAACCACAGAAGCTTCCACAGGGAGACATTGCGCATGCTCTTGTTGTTCTTGTGGGATACAGTATGCTGTTCACCAAGCTCGCTCTCAATGCATATATTCAGGTGAATCTGACCGCTGCCACGTTGGGTTGTGACCAGTAAAGGGCTTTGCTTTGGTTGTCGTACCTTTAACCGTACTCTTTTCAGGGATTGTCAATTTCAACGATTGTTCTTGACTTTCAAAATCACCTGTTTATGCTCAGAACCTCGTGCCTGATTCGCTTGTATCTTGAAATGAATAGGACTTCGCTAGAGAGATTGGTCAGCACTTTATTTGTAAGCTTGACTACGTCAGAGCGCTATTTTATTTTGTTTCATGTGAAGAAGTTCAATAGTCGGATAATGTAACTTGTTTGCACTCTCTCTCGTGGGTTCATTCTTTGAAAAACTCTAGCTGTGCTTCATTCTGATTTCCCATACTTAATTTGAATCCATTTATTTTGACTTTCTAGTTGCCGTTTTTGAGGGAACCTACGAATTGTGCTCGAAAACAAATCGAAAGAACACATCTGAACGTAAGTAACTTAACTTTTATTTCTCAGCAAATGAAACAGGTTGATCTAGCTAAATAATATTTCGGCAAAGTTGAACTCAAGCCAAGTGCTGTGCGATCGTATTTGCTACCAGTCCCCTATACTGCATTGTCTAAGAGGGAATCAGCATAACTATGTTAGCGGTCTACGGCATGTCAGTCATGCTGCTGCCTCATAGAAGCACTCCCCATTCCACGCTGATATCTGCGCTTGCAAGTGGTTCGCTCGTTATGCCATCGACAAGCTGCAATAATAGCAAGGAAACAAGCACGAGCGCGGTGTCTGAGCTACCTTACCAGTCGCTAAGACGCAACTTCTTTCTACCGGCCCTCCCCACATATCAACTGTAGTCTTCGCTAGTAGTAATGTCTCAACTGCTTATCAGTGTGACGGTGCTTGGCGGTGGGTTGGTGGTGACAGGGTTGCCATGTCAAGCACCCACGCCACGGTCATTTTGGGCTGATGTGTTTAAAGGTTAGAAATTAAGGAAATACTTGCAAATGAATTAACCTTGATTATGGCTGATTTATTTACAAACCTGAGTTCCCTTGATTCGGTATTGTGTTTGACTTCTACTTCTGCTGTGTGAAGTATTTCTTCGGATCTCACTGCTATCATTGTACAGTGATCGTACATGTCTGCAGTGGGGCACTTATATTTACAAATTTGAAGAAGTATTTCGTTTAAGGCAATCAAACTCATCACCATTGATAAGTCTTTGGCCTCTCTGCTTGTTTGGTGGGAGGTATTAAGTTGCGACTAGTGGCGATAATGCTAGCGAACCTGTCACCCAAACCAAACACCAGTCACGCTGATAAGGACAAGTAACATTTATGCAAGTATTTTTTTCTTGTGTAATATTATCTGTGGAGATGAATGCCAAGACAGATGTGATTGAGTGTGTGTGATTGTATCACTGTTTCTACATATGTTTCATTCCTTGATGCATTCCAGAATCTTCTGATCAAGATTGTTGGGTCATGTCTATCGTTTGGCGAATGTGTGGATTTGACGCCCACGTCGATGCCAGCATTGGCAAGAGGTTGTCCGCCCTCGGTTTTGCATTAACTTCGTTTACAGGAGAAGCTGATGTAGCCGATCTCGCTTCTGTCGCGGACGACTATTGCTCTGACTCTGGAGACGAGGTTGATGGACACAATGCTGACTTCAAGAGGTCATTCAATGAGTCTTTGAATTTGAGCGATACCGCCTTGCACCCAGACAAGCACCGTACTCTCGAAAGGCAATTGTGGCAGCAAACCAGAAGAGTGAACGAGTTGAGGCAAGTTGATCACTGTCTGTTAACTGTACCCTTCTTTGCCACGCCCTGTTTCATTCCCCCTCCCCCAACTTGTCCTCTTTGCTCGAAGTTCTCATTCGCTGTATGTGTACCTGGAGGCATTTTTAGATAGCTCATTATATAGTGTCATGCCTTCGGTGTTTCAGATCGTAACATCTCCTGACAAACACATCCTATAATCATCTGCATTTTGTTCTGTTGCAGACGTGCCAATGCATCGGCTGAACTTTTGAGTCGTGAGATTGAAGTCCTTAGAGAAATCGAAGTCGCCCTGTCTAGTCAATTCTTCAGAGGAGTACGAAGGCGCCTTCGCCGGCAAACTATCCGTCCTGTGAGTGGTTTGCTTGACAGGAAGACGGAGCCTTTAAAGGATGGCGTGGACCCAACAGGGCAAATTGGCCGTCGTCATAGCAGTAGTGAGAGTTACACTGAGTCATACTCACATTTGAACGTTCGCCGACAAAGATTCTCGACCACTGACAAACAGGACTTGGTCATTTGCAGTAGTGGTCCTATCCCTACCGTTGTCAAAACATCGATTGCCGAAGATGACGTCGATGGCATGCATGATGATAACTTGTCGCAGACATTCAGTGATCCTTTGATTTTTGCCGGCAATGAAGACAGACTACGTCCTACGGCCAGCAGTAATGCGTCAGAAACCACAACACCTCGTGTCACATTCAGCCAAAGCACGACTGACGTTCGTGATGGTGGACAGAACTCAACAGTGAAGGTTGCTACGCCTGCGTCAGTTGGTGTGACATCTCTCGACTTTGAACTTGATCTAGTCGTTGGCATCGAAAGTGGTCGCTGCGTGTTTCACGCTGATAACACCGTTCCTAGGCAACAGTCAACAACATCGGAATTCACCCCTGTGTTCAGGTAACGTCGACGGCTACAGGGGTAGCATACACATCAACGACCATAGGGCTTCCCAAGATTTGTGTGTGTTGTTGAACATTTTTATTGTGAAAATATTTATTCAAAGAATCCGTTTTGATTGTTTCAAACTACTTGACCAACTTTACATTTGTGCACAGCAGGATCAGCTAGATTTCGGTGTAGATTGGATTTGCTAGTTTGGTTGTCGTTTTGTTGTTGTCATGTTCTACTTTTTCCAAAAGGCCTTTGAATGAAAACCGCATGAGAAAAACATCGGACCAAGTCGACCAGATGCGTGCACGAGAGAGAGGACAACAGCACCGCTATTCCGAGGCAATTGGTGTAGGCGCAACACAGAGCCACCCTGGCCTACCACAGCGCAGCTTCTCCTATCAAGTCCCGGCCAGAAGATTGAAGTCCAGCACATCACAACCAAACACCGCAGCAGGTATTGCCGAAGACACTGTTGTTCTGGTGCCAGCCATTGACCTTCGTAGTCATTACAAGTCAAGAGCAGGCCAGGATCAGAGATCTAGTCGCCATGGCAGCGATTCATCATCCATTGGTTACGGCTCTGGTCACGTGGTAGGCAGCTCTGACACCTTGGACTCGAATGTGACGGCAACTGATTCAAGTGTCTTTACCAAGGCACCAGGGTCGAAATCTGCCGGCCTACACGTTTGGATTTCTGTGCAGCAGTTACCGCGAGAGATGATCCTTCGACCATCCTTGTTGGATTTCATCGAGAAGGCCCTCGAACCAATCGTCGTTCCCATGCAGGCGAATAACGAGGACGGTAATGCTGCTGACGCAAGATCGCAATCATCCAACGGCAGTGACACTCCGTTAAAAGTCAATGCTCCATCTGTTGTCTCCTCGACTGCTACCGAATATTCATCATTTCCTGTCGAAATCATGGTCTTCATTCGAGTGCAGCCATCGGATATTCGCCTCAGCTGTTTGCCCATTTCAAAGGTTGAATGTTTGTTGCGCATTCCGTCGTTGGACGTTGTGATTTCGTCACGACCGACGACGAAAAATTCCGTCCGAATTCAATCTCCAAAACGTCCAAGAGCGACGTCAACGTCCTCGTCCAGTAGCAAAACCACTCCACAGCAACAACAATCGCAACAAGACACGCTCAGCGGTGTCTCCGGTGGACTCACTGTCACTGTCTGCCTGTCGCGGTTTTCGTTCTGCGTATTTCATCCGTACGGAAAGCAGTATGGTAGCACATCAGACGCCCGTTCATTTGCAGAAAGTGGCTTGTACCCTGGCAAACGAAAGAGCCGCATGCCGTCGCAGCCGATATCTGGAAGAAAAGATTCGCTAAGTCTCAATGTTGAATTTGTGAAATTTAATTTGGTCCGACGACGAATGAAGACGACCAATGCTGCGTTGGGGAAATTGCGACGCTCGTTCTCATGCGACGACAGCAAAACGACAGTGCGAGTTTCAGGTAAGTGACAACTGCGGCAGTATCATAAAAGTCAAGCACAGTGGTCCCCTGAAGGATAAATACTATAAGTACTGTACACTTCACCTGTTAACTTAAGAGACAATGATCTGCTAGCTAGTCACTTGAGACAATGCTGGCTAGAGTTATTCTTGGAAGGGATGTAGAATGTATTGCAATGCATTATCATGCTGGGAATTTCTATGACGCGTTGCATTATCATGCAGAGGACCCTGTGGAAGAAACGTCTTTAGATTTTACAGGTTTTACCCTCTTTAAATAAAGATTTGATTGATTGATTCATTCATTCATTCACTCATTGATAAATTGCTTGATTGATTGATTGATTGATTGATTGATTGATTGATTGATTGATTGATTGCCGTTCTTATTTCTAGTCATCTGTGATATTGGCTCAGCCTCGTTCAATTATGACATGCGACGCCTGAATGAGATCCTTGACGTTCCAAAGGCATGGTACCGATCGCATCTGTACAGGAGGATGTTCCTTGGTAGAGAGGGCTCGTATGCTACCAAGGCCACGATGCCTACGCCGCAGAATCAAGAATCGTAAGTGAAACGACATAATGCTCGTTATCCAATACAGTGTACTACCGTTAATATCACCTCGGTTAATAGCACGACCCGCTTAACATCACTTAAGTGTGAGAACATAATTCTGCCAGAAAATAGCAATTTTAACCCGCTCAATAATCACTTCCGGGTGAGAACCAAGCTGTGTGAGGCCTGGACTACACTATGCCGGATTGCTAGCGGAGCGGAGTGAAACGGTACCGGTTTGCTTTGTAACACATTGTGGTTCGCTCCGCTCCGAATGCAGACTAGAAGCAGATATGTTTATCCGCTTAACATCACTCAAGATTTTTTGGTTTGAAAACCATAATGATATTAGTGACGATGCGTAGCATAACGTCAGGAACACTCTACATGTAGTGGGACATTCCAGCGTCAAGATGACTCGTCTTGGGTTTTGATTTGGTTTAATTTTGAATTCTCCTTAATTTTCATATTTAACAGCTAGGTCTATTGTTTGTCTCATCTAGCCTAATTGGCCAAGTGCAGTCCTGATGCATTGTGAGATTTAAGTTACTACTGTCACGTGTTTTTGAGCTGAAATTGACAATTTGACAGCCAAGAACAATCCTTGAAATTAACCATCACAGAAAAGAGTACGGTTGATTGCGTTTCAAACAAAGCGATTTTCTGGAGTCTTGAAATAGGGCAGAGGTCAACTAGCATGAATCCCAATATGCATTGAGACTGCACTTGGTCAATTGGTTTGCGTTATACGTATCTGTATCTGAACAGATTATAAAAATAAAACTGCACAAAAGAATACACGAATAGAAGGCAACTCTCAAGTTGCACTTACACTAAACGGGCTCACATTCACCTTGAAACATAAGGCTTCGACGGCGCTCTTTAAATACACAAATGCTTTTGCTATTTACAACGTGCTGTGGCAACGAATTCCACTCCGTAATGATGCGGCTGTAAGAAAAGTGATGTCTAACGGTTAAATGTGCGGTTGGTACACGCGTGCTACTGACAATTGGTACTACTTCGGGTGGGACTTTCATGTCAACCAGCCCGAAAACGAGTTTAAAAAAGAAACAGAGGTCGAGGTACGTTCGTACGTTTTCACCTAAAGAGAGAGAGCTAGAGCCAATGCACGGTAAGATAGTCACAAGCTGCATTGCAAGGCTGCTCCTCTTTGGCCGTGTGTGTGCTCCTGTCTTACAATAGATGCTATTATATGTATTGTTGCATTTCTTTTGATCCAGTTTCAGCCTGCCTGAAGGACCAGATCCTCTGCTGTTCTCAGAGTCGTACCCCACTTCACGGCTTTCGAAGGAACTCAATCATTCTGGCTCACTTCTCACGACGCCATCCCGTCCTCCTAGTATGTGAATGAGCTTTAGTTTATTTTCTACATTCCCATTGCCCGTACTTTGGACCTCTCTGGACTTATCCGCTTGTTTCTAACATTGTCGTGTTTTAAACGTAGATTATGAACGTATCTTTTTAAATTGGCATACAATGTTGAATGCTTTTAAGTTGTAGTGTGCCGTGTACCCCATTTTATTATAGTTTAAATTAGCGCTTTAGAATATTTATAGTTAGATATACATCCATCGCTATATCGAAGCCGATACAAACTATCGACTCCGAAATGAGCTAATCCTATATATTATCTAGCAGCATTACATGGTTTTGCATTCAACTGTACTCTTTTTGTGCTTTTTACTGAAAGCTTAGTGAAAATTTTGCTGAAATTTACTGGATCTCATAGTTGTTTTACAGACGTACTTTTTATGTAAACAAAATCTCTTAACAATTCGCAAAAGGAAAAGAGTTCGTAACATTATCAATTGTGTTGTATACTGCTCGTTGTTTCTCAGCTCAGCTACGGTCTGTAAAGGCAGCCACAGCGAATTCTAGGGGCCCATTTCACAGCTTTAATTTGTTCAAACTTGCAGAAAACATAATTAGGCTTCAAGGCAGCCTTTTCACAAAACGATTCTGTTTGATCCTAAGTCAGTTTGCAGTATCTAACTTTGACCTGGTTTGAGCGTTAGGGCAGTGCGGCGTGTTTCGAGAGCCATGCACAAACAGAGCATTTTGTTGCCAAGAGCCAGGAAAATCTGTATTTTCTAATTAATGGCAGATGCCGGGTTTCGCAGCTACCATCACATTGCTCAATCCGAGATCCATTTCAAAAATCAATGTTGTCAGAACTTCTAAATGTGTCCAGCTTCTTCAGGAATCTTGATCCTCATTGTTCGAATAATTAACATTACAGTCAGTAGTGACATGTTTGATACTCCGATGTTATTTTGTTTACTAACTGTCTTGTTAAGAAACTTTTTCATGGTATACCGACCAGAAATATTTTCTATACATTAGCGAAATCTAATACCAAATACAAATACATGTCTTGAAATGTATAACGTATTCAGTCTGGCTTTGTAATTACTTGTTTCTGTTGTTATCAGATACTAACAGATAATCTTATGCAATTTTGAGTTTGCTTGAGTTTCCCAAACAGCGCATATATGACTTGTTGTACTCAAAGCGAAACAGACCTACCTGTAGTCATTTCCATGGCAACTCAAGGTGTCTTTGTGTTTGTTTTCAGCCCACCGTCGTGCTGTATCCGGCAGTATCCTTGGTAACATCATGACGCCGCCGTTTATTTCGCGGAGCGCAACGATTGGATCACGAGCCGACGTCCAGAATCGAAGTTTCTCTTCAAAGCGACAAACCAGTAATTTTTATCATTTCTTTATCGATGTATAGTCTTTTTCATTATTCTTATGATTTTATATTATTCTATATTTCTTAGTAACAATTGTGTTGTGTTTATTAAATGTAGCTAAATGTAATTTAGGTGAGGTTAGATTCACCATAGTGCTAACTGCGGTAGGGTTGTAATGGAGGCTGGTCTCATTGTGGCACGGTAGGTGTGGTGTGTCATCAGGCAGGGAATTCTTGCTACCATTCTCATTGCCGAGCACATGGCCTTGATGGTGGGGTGTGAGCAGCA